>VDFB02370123.1:0-187970 GCA_007258455.2 Sequoia sempervirens
TGTGGTCTCGTGGTGATGTCCATCACAATGAGACCACATTTCTTTGAGGCATTTTTTCAAAAAGCTCATTGCCTTGTCTATACTACCATATTTTCCATACATTTTCCATTTTTGGCATATCCTGCAATCATTCAAATCTTTATGGGTAGATTGAAAAATGAACAAATGAAGTCAAAAATTCTTGAACTTAAGACTTTCGTGGAGAAAATATAACTCAAAATAGATGATAAGGAAGAAGCAATATGAAATGTAAGTGAAAAAAAGGAGAATCGATGCGGTGGACACCTGAAAGTCTTATCTATAAAGGTAGAGAAGTTCTATAAAGAACTTGTTAAAAGAAACATTTGCATTCTGTAATAAAAAAGACACTTCCAAAGATAACAATAGTTGTAGATGCAAAGGAAATAGTTGGAAGTGTTGAAATTGAAGCAAAACAACTAAAGACTAAAATTAACCACTTAGAAAAGGAATTAAAAGACACAAAGAAGATTTTATCTTCAATGAAAATAAGGTTATTTTTCTTTAAAAACACTTGAAAAATAAGTAGACCAAATTGAATGATATACATAATGTATTCAATGAAGAGATTCTTCCTGCTCTCGACAAGTTGAGGAAGGTGAGTGAGTAGATTCTTCTCTATTCATCATATGACTAAACCAAGTGTTCCAACATTTCCGTATGGGTTGGTTTATACTATTCAAGGTCCTCTTTCACACCTAAACATGCCGAAATGGTGCAAACCACATTCTATTGACAAAGCATCTTAAGAGACCAAAGTGCAAAAGGGCAGCAAATTTCGGTGAGCGATTACTCAGAAATTGTGGAACAAGGAAAAAATCTATCTTAGGCTACAAGATCACATAGGGCTCCTCTACAATATCCTCTATCGGTTTTTGATAGCTCCAAGTCATTTTCCCATTGTGAACAGATATTAGTTGATGGGAAACGGGTTAGTTGCATGTAGTGTAAAGTTGGAAAGTGGTGTAACTTTTGTTTTGTTCACCATACAACCAAATCAAGATCTCCAACACATCCATATGGATTTTTTTATGCTATGAAAGGTCTTACTTTTTACCCAAACATGTTGAAATGGTTTGAGCCACATTCTACCGATGAAGTCTCTTAAGAGACCAAAGTGCAAAAGGGTAGATAACTTTGATGAGTGATTAATCAAAAACCATGATACTTGAAAAACTCCATCTAAGGCTATAGGATCATGTAGGGCCCTTCTATAATTACCTCTCTTATTTTTTTATAGCTCCAAGTCATTTTCCTATGGTGAATAGATTTCAGTTGATGGAAAATGGGTCAGTTACATGTAGTGTAAAGTTGGAAAGTGGTGTAAATTTGATTCTATTCATCATACGACCAAACTGAATATTCCAACACATCTATATGGGTGGTTTTATGCTAATAAAGGTCTTGTTTTGCACCCAAACATGCTTAAATGGTTTGAACTGCATTCTACCGATGAAGTATCTTAAGAGACCAAAGTGTAAAAGGGAAACAAACTTTGATGGGTGATTACGTGGAAATTGTGGCACTTGGAATTTTTTTTTTTGAGGCTACAAGATCATATAGGGCCCCTCTATAATAACCTCTCTCTATTTTTGATAAATCCAAGTCATTTTCCCATGGTGAACAGATTTTAGTTGATGAAAAATAGGTCAGTTGCATGAGTGACAAGTTGGACAGTGATGTACCTTTTTTTCTATTCATCATACAACCAAACCAACTATTCCAACACATTTTAATGGGTGGATTTATGCTAGGAAAGATCCTCTTTTTCACCCAAACATGCCAAAATAGTCCAAGCCACATTCTACCGGTGAAGTCTCTTAAGAGACAAAAGTGTAGAAACGTAGAAAATTTTGATGAGTGATTACTCAAAAACCATGGCACTTGGAAACACTTCATATGATGCTACAAGATCATATAGGGACCCTCTATAATTACCTCTCTCAGTTTTTGATAGCTCTAAATCATTTACCCATGGTGAACAGATTTCAATTTATGGAAAATGGGTAAGTTGAATGTGATGTAAAGTCAAAAAGTGGTGTAACTTTCATTCTAATAATCATATGGACAAACCAACTATTCCAACATGTTTTTATGGGAGGTTTTATGCTACTAAATCTCCTCTTTCACACCCAAAAACACTGAAATGGTCTGAGCCACATTCTACTAGCGAAGTCTCTTAAGAGACCAAAGTGTAAAAGGGCAGAAAACTTCGACAAGCGATTACTCAAAAAATGTGGCACTTAGAAAAATTTCTTATGAGGCTATGAGATCATATAGATCCCCTCTATAATAACCTCTCTTAGTTTTTGATAGCTCCAATTCATTTACCCATGGTGAATAGATTTTAGTTGATGGAAAATGGGTCAACTCTATGTAGTGTAAAGTTGGAAAGTGGTGTAACTTTCATTATGTTCATCATATGACTAAATCAATTGTTCCAACACATCTGTATGGGTGCGATTATGTTAGGAAAGGTCCTATTTTTCACCCAAACACAGAAATAGTTTGAGCCACATTCTACCGATGAAGTCTCTTAAGAGACCAAGTTGCAAAAGGGTAGAAAACTTCAACGAGTGATTACTCATAAATCATGGCACTTGGAAACATTTTTTCTGATGCTACAGGATTATGTATGGACCCTCTACAACAAACTCTCTCAATTTTTGATAGCTCCAAGTCATTTTCTTGTGGTGAACATATTTTATTTGATGGAAAACGGGTCAGTTGCATGTAGTGTAAAGTTGTAAGGTAGGCTACTTTCTGTTGTGTTCTTCATGGGGATGGAAATAATTAGGGCCAACACATCTGTGTGGGAACATCTATGCTAGGAATGGTCATTATGCTTCATTATAAAATTTTCATAGTCTTTCCTATTCGAGGGGTCACAACTTTTCGCCTTCGAAAAGTCACAACCAAATTCCTATCATCACTATTCATCAGAACCTAAAATGATTTATTTACAACTTTTCAGATATGGTTGAGGAAAAGGTAATTCTTGAACTTTCAGTTGGTTTTGTTTATGTCATGCACATCTCTTGAAGTTGTTTATTGACTATTGTAAGCATGAAATTTTAACTTTTAAAGTTTCATTCTTCTAATTATTTGGTTTGAATTCATGTTTACAAATATGACTAGTATCTATGAAGTTTTTTGTTGGGAAGATTGATTCATGGTCTCTTAATCTCGAATACCATAATGCCCTTATGATCTTTAAAAATACTTGCATTCCTTGATTTTTTGTTTGTGAGAATTGAATGCAATGCAAATGATATAATAAGAAATAGACATAAAATGTAAGAAAAATCAAATAAAATGCACATGAAAACCTCAAGAAGTAAGAGTAGCATGTAGATGTTGGATCGATTTGGACATGGTTGCTCTTACTCCAAATGATAATGAGATCAATGGATATTTTTGTAGCATAACATTAGCATATAAGATGTGTTGGAAATGAGATGGAAAGTATCTCATTTATAGAAATGATAGGGGCTAAATCAAGGGCCAAGATTGAATGGTTAATGAAGGGTTGAGATTGAAAGAAGGATGAGGTTTGGATCAAGGAATCAAGATTGATTAGTCTTGTGACAAGTGTCACAAGATGGAAAGGGTGAAATGGGGAGGTGTGCTCACACATGTGTGAGAAAACATTGGGAAGAGAGGCAATAAATGTGTGTAATATATAGGGTGGCTTGTGTAAGAGATAGTGGGGGTTGGTGAGATATCACACATGTGAGAAGAGGCTAGAAGATAGTCTATGACACTTGTCACTTTGTGACAAGTTTGGGGGGATGTGTAGGAATTTAAAATTAGAGGATAATGATAATGGAGATTAGTAATGAGGGTTAAATTAATTAATCAAAGATTAATTAATTTAATGGGGTAGGTTGAGTAAATAAAACAATGGTTTATTTAACTTGGGTGGATTTAAATGTTGGATAATGGGCTAGGATGGAATTAAATAATAGGAAAATGGTAATGGAGGTTACAAAGGGGATAAATTTAATTAATCAAGGATTAATTAACTTGAGCAAGGTTAGTGGATTTAGAGGAAGAAGGGGAAAAGTTATCTTCAATTAAATAAATGTAGATTTATTTAATTAAAGGTGGTGGATAAAGGTAAATGGGAAATTAATTAAATAAATAACAAGTATTTATTTAATTAATAGGTTAGGATAGGATAAAATGAGGTGTGGATGGGTAAGGTCACATTTTAGGTGTCTACATCTTGCCCCTCTTTGAGATGATGTAAAAAATTGCAGACAATTTATCCAAAAATCTAAGGTAAATGGGAAATTAATTAAATAAATAACAAGTATTTATTTAATTAATAGGTTAGGATAGGCTAAAATGAGGTGTGGATGGGTAAGATCACATTTTAGGTGTCTACATCTTGCCTCTCTTTGAGATGATGTTGCAACTAGAAGAAGTAACATCATTTCAAAGAAGAATAAAATATAGTGTCTATAAAATGGATAAGGACTAGAATCATGATGCCCCAGTCACTCGGAAGGATGAGGAGGGTAGTGGTATGCCCCCTTGAGAGGACATGTGGATTAGGAGAACATGGGTGTTCTATTGAAATGGATGGGAAGGCTAAAGGATGAAGGATAAAAAGATGAAAAACATAAGGATGATGAAGATGTGGATGGTGAGGAAGGATGGATGATCATCATCCTAGATTTGATATTGTATTTGACATTATGCACCAAGGTATGAGGAACGAGGATGAAAATGTGTCAAGTACATGATCAAAAAGGTCAAGTGAAAACATATGCCTTATGACACCACGATATGGAAGACCATGATGCTCCTATGGAAATAAAGTGCAAAAGACCATGATAAATGCAAACAATGATAAAACACACAAGCAACAAGCAAGCATGTAAAAAAAACCAAAAGCAAACAAGAACTATACTCCAAGTCAAGTTGAAAATCAATTGATGGGTTAATTGATTGATTGATGGTGATGATGATTGGATTGGGAAGGATACATCCCTATGATGATAGTTGGATTAAAGTGGATTAATGGATTTAAGATTGATTTGGATTAATATTATGGATTTCTTAAGGATGATGTGCTATATTGCAAGGTTGGATTGCATGAATTAGGACTGATTTCATTGGATAGGATTGGATGGGGATGGTTGGATTGGAAGGATAGATGGATGGATAAGATATGATTGGATGGAGGATAGGATGTGGTCCAATGACAAGGGAGGACCAAGTCTTAGGAAAAGGATGAGAGAATAAATAGATTGTGTGGATAGGAGATAAATGGATTTAGTAGATGGAAGATAGGTGATGGGAGATAAGAAGATGGTGGATGAAGGATAGGAGGATGGAGCTCCAAGGATTAGTTGCAAAGAACTAATATTCCAACTAGAGGTAGTGCAGATGTGAGATGGAATGATAGTAGCATGAGATGGAATGATAGTGCATAAAGGATATGGATGGAAGCAAGAGTGAGGATGGAATTGTCCAAAGAATGCATGGATATTTTACCCCTAGATTTCTATAAAGACTAAGGGTGAAAAGAGAGGATGGATTAGGGGGATGGATATAGAATATGGGATGGAAGAAATGGATAGGATGATTAAAATCAAGTGGATGAGATATTGATATATGCATATTTCACCCCTAGGCTCTTTATCAAGATCAAATATAGGGAAGGAAAGATGGATTTTGATAGGATGAGGGATACATGATGAATGATATGGATAGGATAATATGCATGGTGATTATGAAGATCCTTAGCCTTTTCAAGATCAAAGGTGGAAAGGGGGGAATGGATTTAGATAGGATTATGGATAGATGATGTGGATAATATGTATGGATGAATCTTTCCCCCAAGTGTGAAGTGCAAGAGGGTGGGGAGGAAGGAATTCAAGCATCTAGTTGAATAGATGGTATCCCTTGATTATGTGCTATCATGCTCATAGATGTTGGTAGAATGACGGTAAGAGGGATAAAATGGATGGGAATATGGGGAGGGATACATGTATTTATGCAAAGGATGGATACGAGGGATGGAAGGATGGAAAATGGATGTTGGATAGTGGATAGGTTGATGGAAGAAATGTGGATGAGTGGATGGAAATGTTGGTAAGATCAATATTGGCACACACCTTGAAGGGTGGTGGAATTGTGAAAGTGAAGTGAAATCTAGATTTTAAGGTTTAGATGGAGGAGTGGATGTAGGTTTTGGGACATAAGGACCCAAAATAGATGAAGGTGATGAAGGATTATTAAATGGGATGGAAGACTTAGGATTGGATGAAGCTTTTAGTTTACCAAGTTTGGATGCCAATTTTTATTTTTCTTTGGCATGCATTGATTCAATAAGTACTGTTGGAATCCACGTGGTTTCTGACTTTGATTTTTTCTTCATGGGACTTTGTGGCCTTTGGGATTTAGATTTTGGATTTTGGATCATATTTTTATTTGATTTTTCATGTCTTTTTGAGGGGACATGTTGATCCTTTTATTTTAATAGAATTTTTGGCTTTATGCATTTTATATTTGGCATCCAAATTGCTTCCAAGGGAAATGGAATTGGTAGATGGGTATGAATGATGTGAATGTATTATGGATGGGTTGGTGTAAGTGGTGTATTGGAAGGATTTCAAAGATGTATGTCTTGGTTGATCTTGATTGGGATATGAGGTGATGGATAAAGAGGATAATGGGATTTTGGAATAGGAATGTTAGGTGGTGGAATGTAGGGAACCAAAATGGATGGAGGGAATGAAGGGATTTTATTTTGGGACATATGGACCCAAAATAGATGGAGGGGGTGAGGATTTGGGCTTTGGAACATAAGGGCCCAAGATAGATTTTGAGGATGGGGAATGTGGATATTTGGATTTAGATGGAGGGCTTTTGGATTTGGAATAGATGGGAGATGTACCAACATCTTGAGCTCTGTATCCAAGGCCATGATATTATGGATTTTCTTTGATATTGAGGGGTTCTATGATGCCTTTCTCATGGATGCCTAACCCTTTTCCTTGATAATGCATGGCTTGACAAATATTTTTTCCAATGGGATACTTATTATTTTGTAAAAAAGATGTGAGTCCATTTTGAGGGGGATATGATATGGGAGGAATGATGGACTCTTGGAGTAGACAAGCATGGATGAATGTGGAGGAACCCAATTGATAAGTAAGGGGTTCACGGGTAGCTTGGATAGGGGTGATGGGATCATGACATGGAGATGAAGGGATTCTTTGATCTTGACTTGGGGTAGGATCATGGGATGGGGTAGATGGTGTAGTGTGCTCTACGTTATGAGATGGAGGGGGATCATGACATGAAGTGGTAGGGGCATTTTGATCATGAGAGGGGAGAGGATCATTAGATAGGGTGGAAGGTGTACTTTGATCTTGATTTAGAGAGGGATCATGTAATGGAGTGGAAGGGATATTTTTATCTTTATATGGAGGGGGGTCTATGTTAGCATGCTTTGGATTAGGAGATGGACACGGTTTATTTGATGTGGATGGTGTGATGGGGGAGGAGGGTTGGATAGATGGTTCAACTTGGGTAAATGGAGTAGTAGAGGATTCATTATACTTAGGGCATTGAGGTTTATCTTAGTGTGGAGGTGATGAAGGTGAATGCATGACATGGGAAGATTGCACAATTTTGTTTTTGCATGGGGAATTAAGCACCTTTGAAAGTAGTCCTTGGATCCAACCATTATGAGGGACATGAGATTAATTTGATTGGTAAGATTGAGGTGATGTGGATTGTAAGGATGTGGGAGATGAACAAGTGGTATAAGAGATGGAATTTTCCATAGATTGGTAAATGGATGATGAGGATGAGGAGCTTGAAAAGGATGTGGAGATGGTTATTTTGGATGGGTTGGGATTGTATGAAGGTGGGGAAGGTGGAATTTTAGCACCAATGCCAAGGAGATAGCTAAGCATGGCATCATTATCATTATTAAAGTAGTGGGTGAGGAAATAATTGGTGATGGGATCATATGAGGATGATATGGGTGATGAGGTCATGGTAGGTTTTGAGGGGGACATTGCATGGGTGGTTGGGGAAGGTTTGGAGGATTTTGTCTAACGATCATGGATTCAAGGTGATCCACAATATTCTCACTATCATCAGAGGGATTATGATATGGGTGCATGATATTGGGTTGGGTTGGAATGGATTAAGATGAATTAGGATAGATTAGGTTGGATGGAGGATATATTGGATGATTAGGCATGGTAGAGGATTGATTGGAGGAGGAAAGGTTGCGATTTATTTTAGATGATGATGATGGAAGTTATGATGATGAATTAGAAATAGATGAGGGATTAGAAGAATAAGATGTTGGAGATTTTATTTTAAATGGATGATAGATGGATTGGATTAGGAATTGATTAAAATGGAATTAGGTTAATAATGAATTTATATTAAGGTGTTGATGAAGGATGAAGATTAAGGATGATATTGAAGGATGGATTAAGGATGATAGAGAATAGAGGATATTCAGATTAATATTAATGATGAAAGTGGATAGGGATTATGGAGGATGATTAGGATAATGATTAGGACCTCAAATAAATTGGTAAAATTAGGCGTAGGGTCCTAGATGAAGGATTAAGGATGGGTTGGATGCTTGATTGAGGAGATAAATGGATAATGGTTGATTGAATTTGGATGAGGATAAATGGATGATGGATGATTAGTTTGTGGATAGGGTGGAATGGATTAGACTAGGATTTGATTAGAATGGGATTAGGTTGATAATTGATTGGATTAAGATAATGATTAAGGGTGATAATGAAGGATGTGAATTAAGGATGATAATGGATAGGGGATAATTGGTACAAAGATGAAAGATGAAATTGGATTAAGAAAGGAGGATTTTGATGTGGATTATGAAGGATGGTTAGGATAATGATTTAGGATATTCATTAGATTAGGAAAATTAATTAAGCTTAGGGTCTTAAATAATGGCTTAGGTATGGATGAGATGATTAGGATAAAGGAATGGGTGGATTGGATGATTGGGGATGATTAGGGAAAGATGGATGATTAAAAATATGTTGGTATATTAAAAGATTAAGATGGTGATTAGGATGATTATGAATGATTAAGATGATTATGGATGGGTGATAAGGATGATTATGAAGCATACAAATGGTTAAGGTGAGATAATTAGATAGTGATTATGGATGAATAAGATGAGATGAATAGAATGAGAAAGGATGATTTAGAGATGATGTGGATTAGATGATTGGGTATGATTAGGATAATATGGATAATTAGGATTAGGGTGAAAATATGGATGATTATGAATGATTAAGATGGGGTGATTAGGATTAGAATAGTTATGAATGATTAGGATTAGAATGGTGACAATGAATGATTGGGAAGGGATGGTTAGGATGATTATGGTTACATGGGTGATTAGTATAAGGTGGTTAAATATGATTAAGATGAGGAGAGATGATTAGGATTAAAATGATGATTAGGATATGAAAATGGATGATTAATATGGGATGGGTGGGATAATTAGAATGATTAATATGGATAATTAGGATAGAAAATAATGATTAGGATTAGAAGAGATGAATAGAATGAAGGATGATTATGATGAAATGATTAGGATGAAGAGAGATGATTAGGATGGGGTGATTATAATGAGATAAGGGGTGATTAATTTTAGAAGGGATATTAGAATGATTAGGATGGGAAGAAGTGGTTAGGATGAGGTGAATAAGATGATTAGGATAAGATGAGGGATGGTTATGATGACTAGGATGGGATGATTAGTTTGACTTGGATGACTAGGATAGGATGATTAGGATGAAGAATGTGGATGAGAAGGTTGACTTGGAGATTATGTGGATAGGTTGACTTGGAGGATACCTTTTTTTTTAAATGTTTCTAATGTTTTTGGGTTTTGGTTTTTCACTTTCTATTTTTTTTGTACTTTTATGATTAATAATGCAAATGCAAAAAATAAAATAATGTAAGAAGAAAAAATAATATGGTTCAATTTGGATAAGGTTCCCCATTTGGTTTCAAGTGAGGAAGGTGATCTAAACACTCAAGCAGATAAGACACATTAACAAACCTAACTCAAGTGGGATATGGCCAAAAGTCTCAAGTAGGCTTTACAAGCTCAACTAGGGGTATCCTCTATATACCACAAGGGTACATGAGCCCTAAATCAATAGATGAAAGAGAATAATTCCAAATAGTCAGGAGGAGAGGGTAACCCACTCTCCACCTTCACTTCTCCAAGGTATAAAGTTCTTGGAGGCTTAGCCTGATCGACAAAATTTCACTTCCAAGAGAGGTGGCTTTCTTGCCTCCCACTCTTTATACTCTACTGGAACACAGGAGTTGGAGTCATCCCCTAAGGTGATGAAATCCCTAGGCAGTCCCCCTTAAAAAAAAGAAAACAAGACCACTTATTTTTTATCCTCAAGATCACACTAAGGTGCGAGAGGAGAGCATACATAAGTGAATCTTGGGGATTAAAAGAAACTTGTTAATTTTTAGCCCAAATCCAAATGTGAAGGTTAATTTTAAGGCCAATTTTTATTTTGTGGAAGACACACCAAACAAAGATTTCTAAATGAAAAATTGATTGCAAAATTGGATTCTTTATGATTTTTTGATAAATTTTAAAAAATAGATTGCTGAAAAAATGATTTTGTATGACAAAGTTATGATCATTTGAAGTTTAAAAATAAAGGTTGAATTTGACTCAGTGCACCTGATTTCTGGAGAAGAATATGGAAAATCAACTTGCACCAAAACAAAGATCTCTGAACCATCTTTTCATCACTTTTTCAATTTTGAAAATCCAACCTGTGAGACAAAAGTTATACTTGTTTTAGTAAAACAACTCTATTATGGCTTGCAAAGAAGGTGGGAGGCAAGTTTAGCCCCCAGGTGCTTAAATTTTGGCCCCCGCGTGACTAGGGGCATGACTAGGAGCTGGTGCCAAAGTATAGTGGTGCCCCTAGTCCTCCATATGACCTAGGGCCATGGATTTGCAAAAATAAAAAAGGGAAATTTAAGGGTTAATTTTTAATTAGTTTTTTGTTTTAAATAAAAAAGGTTTAAAAAAAAAAATTTTAAAAAATTGAACATTTTTTGGGTGGGCTTTGTTCCCACGGCCTTTGGAGGCTCGTAGTCTACAAAGCCTATGGCCTTAAAATGGTCTACACAAATCTTTATAGGCCCATGAGCCTTCATAGGTGCACGGGACTGTGAAGAAGGCCGCGACTTTTTTTTTTTTGAATATATACATATATATTTAAAAGTTTTTGATATTCTTTTGATTTTTTTATTTTTTTTAATTTTTTAGTTAATTTTTATTTTATTTTAGTTTTTAATGATTTTTGATTTTTAATTATTTTTATTTTTATAATTATTTTTTTTTTTTTAAACAGATTTTTAAAAATAACAAAAAAAAATGTTAATAATAATTTGTTTTTTTCTAAATATATATTGAAAACGAATTTTTTCTATTAAGCAAAAAGAACAAATATTTAAATAAAACTTTTCCTATTAACCATAAAAATGAAATTTTAAGCAAATTTTATTTTTCATAGTATGGAAATAAAAATTTCAAACAAAATGTTTCGTATTAAGCATAAAGACAAAAATTTAAACAAAACTTTTCCTATTAAGCATAAAAGTAAAAATTTAAATCCTAATGTAAAATGTATACAAAATATAGCTAAAATATATATTTGCTCCTATAAAAAAGTTGAGTTTTAGATCCCTTTTGTAAAAGCCTTAACCTAGAAAATAAAACTCAACAAAAACACAAAAGGGCAAGTGTTAGAAAGCAGGTTCACCAAAATGAATGCATGAAAATGATATTATAGAAATAGACATAAAATGTAAGCTAAATCAAATCAAATGCACATGCAAACCTCAAGAAGTAAGAGTAGCATGTAGATGTTGGATTGATTTGGATGTGGTTGTTCTTACTCTAAATGATAATGATGTCAATGGATATTTTTGCAGCATAACATTAGCCTATATGATGTGTTGGAAATGAGATGGAAAGCCTCTCATTTATAGAAATGATAGGGGCTTAATCAAGGGCCAAGATTGAATAGTTAATGAAGGGTTGAGATTGAAAGAAGGATTAGGTTTGGATCAAGGAATCAAGATTGATTAGCCTTGTGAAAAGTGTCACAATATGGAAAGGGGTGAAATGGGGAAGTGTGTGAGCACATCTGTGAGCACACATTGGGAAGAGAGGCAATAAATGTGTGTAAGAGATAGGGTGGCTGGTGTAAGAGATAGTGGGGGTAGGTGAGATCTCACACATGTGTGAGAAGATACTAGAAGATATTCTATAACACTTGTCACTTTGTGAAAAAGTTTGGGGGGATGTGTAGGAATTTAAAATTAGAGGATAATGATAATGGAGATTAGTAATGAGGGTTAAATTAATTAATCAAAGATTAATTAATTTAATGGGGTAGGTTGAGTAAATAAACCAAGGGTTTATTTAACTTGGGTGAAGTTAAATGTTGGAGAATGGGCTAGGATGGAATTAAATAATAGGAAAATGGTAATGGAGGTTAAGAAGGGGATAAAGCTGATTAATCAAGGATTAATTAACTTGAGCAAGGTTAGTGTATTTAGAGGAAGAAGGGGGAAGGTTAGCTTTAATTAAATAAATGTGGATTTATTTAATTAAAGGTGGTGGATAAAGGTAAATGGAAAATTAATTAAATAAATAACAAGTATTTATTTAATTAATAGGTTAGGATAGGCTAAAATGAGGTGTGAATGGGTAAGGTCAAATTTTAGGTGTTTACAAGACTTAGTTGTTACTTTCATTTTTCTTTTCTCAATAGTTTTATGATGTTTCCTTTATCTACGTAATACATGAAGCATGAAGCATATAAGCAAATGGTAGCATGAATCATACACTTGGAATGGTAGATGTCTTCCTCAATATATAAAGCATGAAGCATACATATGAATTTCCTCTGTGAAGCTGTGAAGCACATGAAGGATGAAGCATGAAGCATTACTATATTCATATGATTGATTTAATGTTCAATAATCTTATAGGAGAATAATGTTCAAACTTTATTATATATTTACAATTATAGAAAAGAAGAGTGCATGAAAAATACTTGGATTTTGAATATTTGAAGTAAACCATCTACAAATATCTATTGAAGTGTGGATTTATAATGTAAATATGGACACCATCAATAAAAAATATTTGTATTAACCAAATAGCCATGTAGGCATACATCAATATATGTCGATATATGTATAAAATATAAAAAAAATAGCTATATAGGCTTGCAAGAATGCCATATAGGCATACAATTTCAATTATATGCAATAAAAAATATGTCTAAAAATTCCATATAGGCATACAACAAAGGAACCCAATCAAAAGGCATTGCCCTCCAGGTGAATGAAACAAATGGGTGGACTTTGTTGGTCAGGTGGATGGTGATGCATATGACACTCATTTACCCTAAACTTGAGGGTTGCTCCGCCTATTTAGTTCCTCATCAAGTTTCAATTGTTACAATAACAAGAAAAGACATTAATATACAGAAATTTGATTATAAAAAATGATATATTTAAGAAAATAATCACTTACTGCCACTAGATGATCTCTTTCCTCAAGAAAAAGATCCACATGCTCATGTTGTGGTGTGCCCAAGTCCTATAGAAACCATCCAGATAGAAATTAAACTATGAATAAATAATCATTTGATTTCACACTAACAACTATAACAACAAATGTAATTTGAAATTTACTAATTTTCCCCATACCTTCGTGAGAGGCATCGAGTTATCTATTACAAAAGATACACCTTGCTCCATTACCCTATCAACATTTGGAGGTATTTTTGCTTCCATCATCTAAAAATTAAACAATAAATTATTCAATCATGAAAAGTAGAATAGTGATGCAGGTCATGGCTTATAATGTATGAGATAATCAACAAAATTTTGAGTACTTATTGAACTATATATTTCTTACTATTATGCTTACTATTTTCCCTATCCATAGCTTGTTCAAAATCACCTTTTTTAGGCTTTTATCTATAGCACCAAGTCAATGAATGGTTTGATCAAATGCTTTGGTAGAAATGTATGAAAAATGTGGTAGCATAGAGAAGGCAGTGAACTATTCAAAAAAATGCCTCAAAGAAATGTGGTCTCATGTTGATGGAATGCCAGGAAAATTTTGTTTATCATGGCATTCCATCACCATGAGACTACATTTCTTTGAGGCGTTTTTTCCAAATAGTTCATTTCCTTCTCTATTCTATTATGTTGGGATGGGGTGGATGGTATAGTGTGGTCTTGGTTATGAGATGGAGGGGGATCCTGCCATGAAGAGGGAGGGGTGTTTTGATCATGAGGGGAAGAGGATCATTAGATAGGGTGGAAGGTGTACTTTGAGACCACATTTTGAGAGCAATCATACAATGGAGTGGAAGAGGTACTTTGATCTAGATAGAAGGATATCATTAGATGAAGTGGGGGACAAGGGATTATGAGAGGGAGATGAAGGGATATCTTTCTCTTGAGATGGAAAGATATCATTAGATGAGATGGAAGGGATGTTGTTCTTGATTGGAAATGGGATCATGAGATGGAAGGGGATCATATCATGGAGGAGAAGGGTTTCATTGATCTTTATATGGAGGGAAATCTATGTTAGCATTCTTTGGATTAGGAGATGGACATAGTTCATTTGATATGGATGGTGTTGTGAGGGAGGAAGGTTTTATAGACTCTTCAACTTGGATAGATGGATTTGTAGGGGATTCATTTAAGATTTAGGGTATTAGGGTTTATCTTGATGTGGGGGTGATGAAGGTGGATTCATGATATGAGAAGATTGCACCACTTTTTTTTTGCATGGGGAAACAACCACCTTTGCAAATAGTCCTTGGAGAAATTTATTATGAGAGAAATGGGATGAATTTTCTTGCTAATAGTGGGGTGATGTGGATTTTAAGTATGTGGGGTATGAACAAGTGGAATAAGAGGTGGAAGTTTCCATGGATTGGTAAATTGAGGATGAGGATGAGGACTTTGAAAAGGATTTGGAGGGGAATTTTTGCTAAAGGCTTGGTTTCTATTGTCAAAGGAAGGGAAAGGATGAGCAAGAGGAGATGGCTTAGGATTGGATGAAGGTAGGGAGGATGGAAGCTTAGCACCGATGCCAAGGAGACATCTAAGCATGGAATCCTTATAATTATGGAATAAGTAGGTGAGGATAACATTAACAGTAGTGCATGTGGATGATATGGATGGGACTTGAGGTGATCTTTGGATGGGGGGATTGGTGTAAAATTGGAGCATTTTGTCTATTGAAAATGGATTCAAGGTGATCCATGATTCCCTCATTGTCATCATTCAGATTATATTTAGGTTGGTGAAAAAGGATATCCTCGTCATCACTGATATGGTTGGGTTTGGTTGGAATGGATGAAGTTGGATTAGAATAGATTACCTAGGTTGGATGGAGGATATATTAGATGGTTAGACACAGTGGAGGATTGATTGTAAGAAAGGTTGGTATTTATTTTAGACTAGGATGGAAATTAGGATGATGGATTACAAATGAACTTGGGGATTGGAAGAATAGGATCTCAGGATGAAGATGGAGGGTGGGATTAGATTTTGGGATCAAATCCAAAACCCTAAATGATTTTATTTGATTAAAGAGGATTATCTATTCTTAAGGTAGTGAGTTCTTTGAAAAAAATCCTCAAAGAATTGTGGTCTCATAGTGATGGAATAGCATTCCATCACCATGAAACCATATTTCTTCGAGGATTTTTCTCAAACAACTTGTTGCATTGTCTATGCTATTGCTTACTATTATGATTTGATTGATTTTTTCCAAGCAACCATAGTTTGCTAGAAATCACCTATTTTAGGAGCAGCAAGAAAGCAAGTTGTTTGATAAAATGCTTTGGTAGACATGTATGGAAAATGTGGTAGCATAGGCAAGGTGGTGAGCTATTTGAAAAAAATACCTCAAAGAAATGTGATCTCATGGTGATCCAGACATCACCATGAGACCACATTTCTTTGAGGCATTTTTTCAAAAAACTCATTTCCCTATCTATGTTGTTGCTTACTATTATTCTTTGATAGATTTTTTCCAAGCATCCATAGCATAGAAAATGTAGTGAACTATTTGAAAAAATACCTCAATAAAATGTGGTCTCATGGAATTCCATGATAAGAAAATGAAATTGGTAGCTACTCCTATTGATTAGTTATGCCATTTGAAATAATTGCATCATTTCTAATGTTGACTTTCTAAAAAACTATATTGTAATTGAAATTTTGTTATCTATCAACATCTAGTTATTAGTTATGCAATGTGAAGTAATGCTTTGATTTTGAAAGATTTGAAATGCAATGTAATCAATGATATGAATATAAACTACACAAATCTATTAAGTACAATTCATTATTCAGCCTCTTTATTCTATTACCTAAGTGAAGGTTTGAACTCCACCGCCACTTGGAGGTGTTGTCGTGAAATCTCCAATATTAGCCTATTTAATATCTAAAATCAAATATTAGAATACCATTCATATAAAAATGTTATTCACATGTAATATTTATAATTATTTATTAGTTACATACCTCGACAGTAGATGCAGTGGAGTAAAAAGGAGGTGGAGGGTAGGTGAAAACCGTATGAACACTATGACCCTGAAATTTTATTACAATCATTAAACTAAATTAGTTAATCTTGCATTTCAAAAACTAAAATTAAATAAATTAAATTCAATGAACATGTTAATATTTACCTGAGTATCAAGGCCGAAATCCTAATTCAAAATGGCATCTGTCATTGCCAACTGGTCAGCTACAAATGTTGCCTGTACCCACAAACCTGACAAGTATGGGGTGGAGCCCTACCCCTCAAAGTCTCCTATCATTCACACTATACTATAGGACTTGTACACTAGATGATACTTTGTGTCAGAGAACTAATAGACCAAGTAGAGTGTCCACCTCAACACTCTCCTTCACGATGAAAGGGATAGCAATGTGCTCATAAGCTGGTCTAGTGAGTGCTTTTCTTGCTTTCCACTGAGGATCGAGACATGCACCTGGTCTATCTTGTGCTGACCCACCACCTCTCCCATGGAAGTCTCACATATAACAATAGTTGGGGATTTTGTTGAGGAAAACTCACAATAGAGTTTCCTCAAGAAATATCAGGAGACCTCATTATTGTTGCATGGAGGATGGTCAAAAACCATCCACAACCTCTTCCAAAGATTATCCTTTATCCCTTGGTGGTTGTCCAAATGGATAAGAAACCTCTTTCTTGTAAGGTCAAGATTTTTATTTGTACGCCGGTTAGTAAATAGTGAACACTATTGTAAGAATAGAGAAAGGAATGAAGGTGTTGTCATTGATGTCAATTGGTCAACTGGTTATCTACTAGTTGTTGTTGGTTGTATATGTTGAGGATATTGAGAAAACTATATTAAAGGAATATTGCAGGTATTTAGATGTTGCTTTGGTATTTTCCCCTCTATTCATGGGGTTTAGATATGTTGGTCATGATTGTTGAAGGTTGTTATATCCAGATGTTTGGTTGATGGTTCATTGTGAAGTTCGAGTTGTGTACACCAGTTGTGAACTATGGTTTTGTATGCTGTGATTGAAGTCCAGGAAGAAGGTTGTTCATCTGGATTTCTCTTTCTTGGAGTCTTTTGACTTGTGGTTCTAGAATTAAGATGTTTTTATTCCATTGAAGATATTTTTGGTTTCTGGAAGTTTTGAGCTTAATTGTTCTGTGTTTTACAATGGTTTGGCCGACCATGTGTTGAGAACTATCTTCGAAGTTAATGAAGCATGTTGGATCTATTTTTGGGTCCCAGTGAAGTGTGCATTTGGGTCACCCTCATTCTAATTCCACCCTAGGATGTTTGGTGCTGACCTAATTTGAATTTGAAGTTGGATGGCTGACTTTGTATATTTTTCAAGATTGGAGATAGTATATATACAGGATGAGCTAGTAATGAAAATCATACATAAGAAAATAAGGAAGATAAGTGAAAGAGAAGACATGAAATTGATGCTATTCAGAAAGTGTGTGTGAGTTTTGTGTGGGATATTAGTGTGAAGCTTAATGTTCATTTTCTGGATGCAGTGAGCAGAAGGAAAAATCTATCATTCATGCAAGTTGATCAAGTAACTATGCTGGAATCCTTTGTTGCATTGAGATTGTAATCTCTCTATAGCAAGTATTCTTTGTATTTTTTGTATCTCTATGGCAATGAGCCCTCTGGGTTGTAGCCCTGTGGACAACGAGTCAAAATAGTGAGTCCTTATTTCAGGTAGTGAGTTTTATTTCAAGTAATGAGCCTTTTTGATATTCTATATAGTGTGATTTAATACTCACTATGGTTTTTCCCTTATTTATTTTTCTACGTAAATTTTTTGTTACTGTTTATGTGTTGGATTTGAGTTACTACATTGATGTTTTGATGATAAATCATTTAAGTAGTTTCATGTATTAGTTCTGGTGATTGAATTAAAGGTTGAAATATGTGACAACTGATTCACCCCCCTCTCAGTTGTCCTATTCAACAATTTCTATCAAAGCTTGGTTCCTTGGTGAAGAGCTTAACTACTTGAGGAAGGTCCAAGATGGCTGGTAAAATTATCTTTCATTATGTGAGGTTTGATGGAACTAATTATTGTATCTGGAAAGTATTGGTGGAAGAATATCTGGAGTATTGCAGATATGATGTAGAGAAATCTTACAAGAATCCTTACACTCCTCCTGCTAATGGTCTGAGCACACCTGAAGAAATCAGAGCACATGAAGTGAATAATAAGGCGAAGTTCATCTTGAAGAATAGTTTGGTACATTTCAAGTTGATTAAGGTTCAAAATTTGAAGACAACTAAGGAATTCTAGGATGTTTTAGAAAGAGCACATGATGGTGATGAAAGAGTTAAAGAGGTGAAATTGTAGAATTTGGAAACATAGTTTAATCTTATACATATTTTTGAAGATGAAAATGTTAAAGCTTATGTTCAAAGACTTGATGAGGTAGTGGTTGGAATGCGATCACTTGGCGCTACTATAGATGAAACCAATATTGTAAAGAAGATTATCAGAACTCTTCTTGATGCTTATAGTGAGAAGGTGAGTGCTATTGAGTAGACTATAGATTATAAGATTTGTCATAAGGATCTGTTGTTAGGATTTTTGACATATCATGAGATGAGGAAGCCAAGTCTAAGAAATGGAGGAAAATCAAAGGTTGCTTTTAAAGCTACAAAAGCTGAAGATCTGGATGAGGAAAATTTTGATGAAATAGAAGCTAACTTTGTAAGAAGAATGAGAAAAGGATTTGGTAAGTATGTGTAGACACTTAAAAATGACCTAGGCCTGCAAGCTCTATTTTTACCACTTTCGTCCTAGCATAATTATGACATTTAATTATGTCCTTGGTCCACATTCGACTATTAATTAAATAATTCATAATTATTTAATTAATTCATGTCTCTTTTATTCTTCATGATTATTAAATAAATAAATTTTAATTTATTTATTCAATATGTCTTTAATTGTATAAAGTCTTCCTTTAATTAAATAAATTTGTTAATTTGTTTAATTACCTTTATCCATTTATTCTTCCTAATTTTATTTATTCAATATGTCACTAATTTCCATAATCAAATGAATTTATGAATTTATTTAATTATGAGTCATAATCGTCTAAAATTAAATAATTATCTTTAATTATTTAATTATTCAATTTAACATATTCATCATTTTAAGTAAATTTAAAATGATTTCACTTTCTTCACTGTCAGTCCATTTTAGTAAATAATCTGAAAAAGATTATTTATTATCTCACAAAATCCATATTTTGAGTTGATTTAATTCAAATTGGTAGCTTTCTTCCAAAATAAAAAAGCAAGCATATTCTTGTTTTTTTTTTAAAGCTACTTTTCAGTCCACCTTTTATCTTTTTTATTTTTGGAATCTCACAAAGCAGGCTATCTTTATCTTCTTAATTTTGAAAATCTTTATTTTTAAAATTAATTATCTCATCTTTTCTCCACCACCAATCTGATATTCTCAAATTACATCTTGATCACTCATTTAAGAATTTTTCCCTAACCCTAATTAGGGGTTATCAAATGAAATCTTGACCTCTAATTTTACGTTTTTGTCAAAATTCAATCTCGTCCATCCATTTAAAATTGTGTTTTCTATAAAATTTCAATTTTGTTCATAATTTGGGACCACTTCATTATTATAGGCATTAGAGTCATTTATCATTCATAGTCATTTATCATTTATCATTTATCATTAGGCAATATTTTAGACATAGGCATTTCAATTGTATTGTCATAGTCATAGGCATTTAGGCATTTATCAAATCCTTCAAAGCTTGGTGTAGGACTTAGAATTTTATTTCAGATTGCTCGCATGTCGAATCTGAGGGCAACATGTCAACCAACAAGTTAGAAGGTGTTACAAAAGTGAATCATGGAGGTCTCGACGATTTGACAGGTATAATCGTTCTTTGTTTTAACTTCCATTGTGTTTTGTAATTGCTTTGGGTTTATTTTATATGCTTGATTGATGAATCTAATCCAAAAATTTATCCTCAGTTACAGTATGAAGGTAAGTTTCCCTTTAAATGCTTTAGTTTTGGAGAAATAGGTCATTATGCTGCAAGATGTCTAGATAGAGCTAAAAGGAATAAACAAAGATATGAGAAGGAAAAGTTCTTGAAGGAAAGAAGATCAACAAAGCTTACTATATGAATGAGAATGCTAGTATTTCAAATAAAGATTCAGAATATGAAGATCCATATGACAATGAATGCTTGTTCTTTGTGATTAAGGATGAACCTACTTCTACTAATTCAGAAAAATAGGTAAAGGAAAGCCCTCCAAAGAAGGAGAAGGAGAAAAATGAAGGTACAGTTATCTCTTCCCTACATGATAAACAAGAAAGGAATTTTTGGGTAGTTGATAGTGGTTGTTCACATCACATGACTAGTGATAAGAGTAAGTTTGTTAATCTTAAGAAATATGATGGGGGATTAGTTATGTTTGGAGATGATACTAGTGCTAAAATCTATTAGATAGGTTCAGTAAGTTTTGATGGAAAGCATCATACTGATGATGTTTACTATGCTAAGGGTTTACGAAATAATTTGTTGAGCATTGCTCAGATGTGCAGAAAAGGATATGATCTTTTGTTTAAGGATGAGAAATGTGAGATCCGGAAAGGATCCAGAACATTGATTGCTATAGGAAAGAAATCTAAAGGGAATATTTATCAACTTAAGGGTGTTGATGGACAATGTTTTATGACTCAGATAAATGACAATTGGTTATGGAATAGAAGAATGTGTCACATGAATTTTGATAACTTGGAAAGGATTAGTGTTGTTTAGGCCGTGAGAGATTTACCAAGAATTACAAAGCCTATTAATGCTATTTGCAAAAATTGTCAGTTTGGGAAGCAAGCAAGAAATCATTACAGATCAAGGGAACAATCTACTACTAGACTGCTAGATTTAGTTCATACAAATATTTGTGCTCCTATGAGAGTGAGAAGTCTACTTGGTGAAAGGTACTTTATGCTTTTAATTGATGATTATTATAGGTATACATGGGTTACATTTCTTAGAGAGAAATTAGACATACATTAGATAGATTCAAGGCATTCAAGGCCATGGTTGAAAATGAAGTGAATTTGAAGATAAAATGCTTAAGATCTGATAGAGGTGGAGAATTCACCTCCCATGAGTTCAATATGTTTTGTGAAGTGCATGGAATAAAGAGACAATTATCTACTCCGAGAACTCCTCAGCGGAATGGAGTTGTTGAAAGGAAAAATGAACAGTTCAAGAGGCTGCTAGGTCAATGATTATTGAAGCAGGATTATTGGAAGTTTACTGGAAAGAATATATTCATATTGTTGTTTATGTGTTCAATTGAGTTCAAGCAAGAGAAAATAGTACAAAGATTCCCTATGACCTATGGCATGGAAGAATTCCTATAGTTAAATATTTCAAGGTATTTTGAAGCAAATGTTATATCAGAAGAGATGAGGAAAATTTGGGTAAGTTTGATGCACAAAGTGATGAAGGAATATTTCTTTGATACTCTACTAAAAGAAAGGCATATAGATGTTTCAATAAAATATTGAGGAAGAATGTAGAGAGCTCGAATGTGAAGGTAGATGAGACAGTGAAGAACTCTATTGATATTGATGGATATATGTTTAATAAACATGATTGTGCTAGAATAGAAGAAATTGTGGAAGAACAGGATAAAGAAGAGTAGAAAGAGTAGGATGAACAAAATGAAAGAAAAGAAGATGCTCCAGTGATGTCCCCCAGGACATCAAAATATGTACAAAAGAATCTTTCAGAAGATCAAATTATTGGAGACAAGACAAAAGGTGTGTTAACCAGAAGTAAAGTTGTTGTTGAAGTAAATTTGTGTTCATTCTTTGAGATTGAGCTGAAGATAGTAAGTGAAGCCTATAAAGATGAACATTGGAAGGAAGCAATGAAAGAAGAAATTTTGTAGATTGAAAATAATTATACTTGGGAACTGGTCCCACGACCGATAGATAAAAAACATTATTGGATCAAAATGGGTTTTCAGAAATAAGTTGAATGAGAATGGATAAGTTGTTAGAAATGAAGCAAGGCTTGTGTGTAAAGGCTATTCACAAGTGGAAGGAATAGATTTTCAAAGACCTTTTCCATGGTAGCGAGAATGGAAACTATAAGGATGTTCTTGGTATTGGCTACTTATAAATATTTCAAAGTCTATCAGATGGATGTTAAGACAACATTTCTGAATGGTGAGCTGGAACAAGAAGTTTACATGGAACAACTAGAAGGATTTCAGTTAACAGATCAACTGGATATGGTGTGTAGGTTGAAGAAAGCTTTATATGTACTAAATCAAGCTCCTAGAGCTTGGTATGCAAGGTTAGAAAGGTATTTGATTCAACAAGGATTTAACAAGGGTATGATAGACAAGAATTTGTATTTTAAGATTAAAAATGACAAAGTTCTGATTGTAGTTGTATATGTTGATGACATTATCTTTGGAGGAAAAAAATATGTGCAAGATGTTTGTGGAAGGGATGCAGAAAGAATTTGAAATGTCTATGTTTGGGGAGATGAATTTATTTCTTGGGCTACAAATTAATCAAATAGAGAAAGGAATTTTCATTTCATAGTCTAAGTATGTAAGGGAGATGTTGAAGAAATTTGGGATGGAAGGTTCCAAATTGGTAAGTACTCCTATGGTGATTGGTTTCAAATTGGGTAAAGATGTTGATTCACCTAAGGTTGATCAGAGAATGTATAGATCTATGATTGGTGGATTATTGTATTTGACTGCTACTAAACCAGATATTATGCATGTGATCTATCTTGTGGCTAGATTTCAAGAAGATCCAAAGGAAACACAAGTTGTTGCAGTTAAAAGAATATTTAGATATTTGAATGACACTCTAGATTATGGATTGTGGTATCCTAAAGATATTGATTTTACACTTAGTGCATATATAGATGCAAATTGGTTTGGATGTGTAGATGGAAAAAAGAGTACAAGGGGTGGTGCATTATTTCTTGGATACAAATTGGTGGCATGGTTGAGTAAGAAGAAAGATTTAGTCTCTTTGTGTATTGTTGAAGTTGAATATATTGTTGTTGGATCTTGTTGTACAAAAGTTTTATGGATGAAACAAACATTGAAATATATCACAGTGTTATATGATGATCCCATTTCTATCTTCTATGATAATACAAGTGCAACTAACATTTCGAAGAATCTTGTGATGCACTTGAGGACGAAGCATATATCTATTAGATATCATTTCTTGAGAGAGAAGGTCATAGAAAATAAAGTCAAGCTTGAGTATGTTCCAAAAAAGGATCAGATTGTAGATATATTTATGAAGGCTCTTCCTAAAGATACTTTTGAGTATCTCTAGGAGAAGTTAGGGGTTACTGCCCCTCCTTTCATAAACTAAGATGTATTTGGAGGTGCATCAACCTAGTGGATTCATGGTTCTATCTTTTTGGACTGATGTTTTGGTCGCTACCCCTCAAGGGGAGCAAGTATTCTTCAAGTGTTGTCATTGTGAGTTTTCTACTTTCATGTCAAAGGAAGATTCAATGAACATATCTTTTACCTTTTCTATTGATGTCAAAGGGGGAGAGAAATCATGTGAAAAGGAGAAAAAGCTAATGAGAGAACGCAGGTAATGAAGAAGATGATCTTTTGAGAGGGAGAAATAAAAAGAAAAATCTTGAGAAGTATATTCAGATCTGGTATGATGTCTTTGATGGTTTTTCATATCATGTGTTGCCATCAATGACAAAGGGGGAGATTTTTGCAAGAATAGAGAAAGGAATGAAGGTGTTGTCATTGATGTCAACTAATCAGATGGTTATCTACTAGTTGATATTGGTTGTATATACATTGAGGATATTGAGAAAACAATATTAAAGAAAGATTGCACATATTCAGATGTTGCTTTGATATTTTCCCCCATGTTCATGTGGTTTAGATATGTTGGTCATGATTGTTGAAGGTTGTTATATATAGATGTTTGGTTGATAGTTCATTATGAAGTTCGAGTTGTGTTCACCAGTTGTGAATTATGGTTTTGTATGTTCTAGTTGAAGTCTGGGAAGAAGGTTACTGGTTTGGATTTCTCTTTGTTGAAGTTTTTTGACTTGTGGTTCTAGAGTTAAGATGTTTTGATTGCATTGAAGATATTTTTGGTTTTTGTAAGTTCTGAGCTTAATTGTTCTATGTGTTTTACACTAGTTTGGTTGATCGTCTGTTGAGCACTATCTTCGAAGTTAATGAAGTGTGTTGGATCTATTTTTGGGTCCTGGTGAAGTACGTGTTTGGGTCACCCTCATTATAATTCCACCCTAGGATGTTTGGCATTGACCTAATTCGAATTTGAAGTTGGATGGATGACTTTGTATCTTTTTTAAGGGTTGAGATAGTATATATAAATGATGAGCTAGTAATGAAAATCATACATAAGAAAAGAAGGAAGATAATTGAAAGAGCATATGCGACATTGATGTTATTCAGAAAGTGTGTGTGAGTTGTGTGTGGGATATTAGTGTGAAGCTTAATGTTGAGTTTCCAGATGCAGTGAGCAAAAGGCGAACTCTATCAATCATGCAAGTTGATCAAGTAACTATGGTGGAATCCTTTGTTGCATTGAGATTGTAGTCTCTCTATAGCAATTCTTCTTTATCTTCTTTGTATCTCTGTGGTAGTGAGCCCTCCGGGTTGTAGCCCTATGACAGTGAGTCCTTATCTCAGGCAATGAGCCTTATTTCAGGTAGTGAGCCTTGAATCTGGAAGTGAACCAATTGTAATCAATTTTGATATTCTCTATAGTGTGATTTAATCCTCACTGTGGTTTTTCCCTTATTGGGTTTTCCACGTAAATTTGGTGTTACTGTGTTTATGTGTTGGATTTGAGTTATTGCATTGATGTTTTGATGATTAATCATTTAAGCAATTTAATGTATTAGTCCCGATGATTGAATTAAAGGTTAAAATATATGACAACTGACTCACCCCCCCTCTTAGTTGTCCTATTCAATAAACACAAGTCACATTTTGTAATTTTTTTATTTTTTACTTCTTTATAGGATAGTTTATTTACATGAAAATCTGTGTACTCACGCCTCTTATCTGCCCAACTACTTAATTGCTTGCTAATTGCATCTACATGTGTTAACATAGCTTGAAGTGAATTTACATGTGTGGTTCTTTTCAAGGTTGAACTTACAAGATCGTTCAACCTCGCAATTAACTCAATTTATTTTTTGTTGTTTTCAATTTCTCCCATTAAATTTTGTTGAGTTCCAGAAGGATGTTGAGGAATTGTTGGAGGATTTTTTTTGCTGTGGTTGTTCATCAGGATTTTGTTGGTGTTCTTGTTCATGAGGAGAAGGATTTTGAGGAGGAGAATCAGGTGGATTTTCAACTCTTGATAATTAAAGAAATTAACATAAAAAGCATATTAAATCTACCTATTCAACAACAAATTCATAAAAAAAAATCTTACTCCTTGGAGTTCCTCATTGACGTGGCGGAATTCTGGAAAAGAAATAGCAAAGATTTAGTGAAGAAATTGACAAATTTGAGGTCTCCACAATGTGAGCGCACCTTGGAAGGGTTTGTAGGTCACGGATGAAGGAAATATGATAGTCTAAAATGATTTGGATTTGATTTTTTTTCTTATAAAGACTCATAACGTGCTCACGTTATAATGCGGGCATGTTATAGGCTCGGTGTGACCAAGCCTTAGGCTCGATCACACCAAGCCATTACACGAGTGTATTATAATGTGCTCAAGTTATGGCTTTTAATTTTTTTTAAAAAGTTGGCCACTTTTTGGCCCCCCAATTTTTTGCACCCACCCAAAATTTAAGCTATAGTAAAAATAAGAATTGTAGTAGTCGACATCTAATTTCTAAACAACTAAATATTTGTAAAATGGTTAAGATTAAGGGAGTGAAGTACTAAGAATACATAAAAGTGTTCTTATTTTTATCACTAAAATATAACGCAATGTTTAATGTGCACCTCCTATTTGTTTATTTCATTATGTATTTTTAAAAATCATTTACATAAATATATCCAAGAGTGAATACTACAAATTTTATTTTTTATATTTTTTACTGATTTTTTTTAATAATTTTCAAAGTGAATGTATCCTAAAATTTTTATCAATAATCACATCACATAACTTAGAAAGGTGGATCAAAAGTTATAAAATAAAAAATACTTGAAGAATATAAATACATTAGTAAAAGGAAATATATATATATATATATATATATAGTTGTATGATTAAAAAGATAAGAAGAAAATTTACATGATAATTCTATTAAATACTATTACCAAATTGATAAATATAACAACATTGAAGTTCAGAATTTATTATTAAGAAAGAAAAACACATCTACTAGACATAAAATGGAAGTCCAAACCTTATACTCATCATTCAAGCATGAAACTAAACCTAGTACAGGGAAATATTTTTTAAATATGTAACATGAGTGTGTTATGTTACATAACGCAAACACACTACCTAATGTGTGAGTGCACTTTGTAACACGCTCATGTTACATAGTGTAAACATATTATGTAGAAGACAAAAGGGTTCACAAATAGGTAAAAAGACATGTTACCCCTGATTTGGTCCCACGATATAGTTTGCTCATAGTTTTTGCATTTTTCTATAATATTTCATGATATCCTTTTTATTTTACATCATTATAAATAATTTATTTGCATTAAAAATTAATAATTATTCAATCATTATATATTGATTTGTTTGGGTAAGAATTTTAGCTATTAATTTTATTTATTATTAATTAAATTTGATAATAAAATATTTAACTTTATAAATTATAAAAATTATTTTGTACGCATATGATTGGTTAAAAAGTTACATGTGTTATTGAGAGATTGGAAAGCAAGTAAACATTTTTTAAAAGAGTGATTTTTTTATTTTTTGTTGTATAAAGTCATTTTATTAAATCTTAAACAGTTTTTAAAAGAATGATTTTTCATTTTTTGTATTATAAAGTCATTTCATTAAATCTTTCTACAGTAAATAAATGTTACTTATTTTGACATTTTTTAAGAATGATTTTTTATGTATGTAATTATTATTATTTTATTAAAGACAATCTTATAAAAATAAATTAACTATTTTATAGAGATTTGGATTCACACTATTAAAATAAAAAAAATTGTATTATTCTTTCCATAAGTCTAATATTTTTGTTATCTATGTTTTTAATATTTTATGGTATAATTTGATTATTATATATGTTCTCCTTCTTTTCATTAATAATTTTTTTTCATCGTGTATTTTTTTTATATTAATGTAGAATTTATATATGTTATTTCTATTTATATCTTATATTATATTATTATAGTAATATTTTGTAGGTAAATAAGCTAACCTATATTGTGTAGGTAATATATTAATTTATCTTAATGTAAATTATATATTTATATTAATATATATTATAAGATACACATATTTTCCTAATAAAAAGTGGGCAAATATGTGTGAGGCTTCCCCGCGTGAAGCTACACATGTTGATGTTGAAGATGGAGGCAAAGAGACAACGTTGTGTTCTAGCGCGAGGGCTAAGGCATCGAACAGAGGTAAGAAAGCTTCGTTTGTTAGGCTGCGGGTTGGGATTTTAGCTGCTAGGGATGGTAGGAGTCGGTATTCCCTTTGATCCGCATCTAACTCTCACTCTTTTCCTTCCCCTTGCCTAGAGCCTAACCCTATGCTAGCAGATTTGGACTCGACGCTAGTGGATGCGGTGGTTTCCCATCCTTTAGATCCTAAATCCTTGGCTAGGTGTAAGAACAAGGTGAATCCCTTTCATGAGTGTAGCTCTTTTTGTCTAGCTCAGATTATGAAGGAAAACCCTAGCCCACCTCCTCTAGTGTCATCGTCAAAATCTGCTGCAATTCCAGAGCAGGTTCAGAGTTTGGAGGTTTCATCCTTCTTTATTGGTGATGTGGCAGTTTCCTTCTCTAAGGATCCGGTGGATCTTCACATTCCAGATGACCATATCAGTAAGATTGTTTCCAACATTGGTGTTTTCTCTCTGGTCTTGTGATTCATGTGTAGGCACCCATCTTTGGATTCACTTCTAGAATGGGCTAAATGGACTTGGGACAATCTTTCCCTTCCTTTGGTTGAACCAATGGATTTTGGATTTTTCTTGTTCACTTTCAACTCGACTGTGGATTACGACTTTGTGAAGCTTAATGGTCCTTGGTTTTATGGAAACTCTGGAATTTTTGTGTCTTCTTGGAACCCCTTTTTTTATCCTGCCACTACTATGATTACTAATATTCCTATGTGGATCAGACTCTACAATTTTCCCCTTGTAATGCGGTCTCTGGACCTCATCAAAATGATGATTAATCAGGTAGGAGTTTTTGTCAAGATGGAGCCAGAGGTGTTTGATATTTCCCATAGGTTTATCATGGTTTGTGCCATGGTGGATATCTCCAAGACACTTTCTCATTCCATTTGCATTCACTCTTCTTTCGGCACTTGGACTCAGTTCCTGAATTTCGAGGGGCTCCCCTTTAGATGTTTTCACTACAACAAATTGGACCATAAAGTTGAGGCTTGCTATGCTAAGTGTCTCTCTAGAATGTGTTAGATCAGTCTCAAAAAATGGGTGAGAAAGTCTAGCTCTCCTGATGTTGATTTCATTTGGCGAAACCATGATAAGTTCTTCTCTTCTTCTAGTCATGTGGTTGAGCCTGTACCTCCTATTGTGTCTTCTTCTCCCCCTCATGCCGACCCTGACACCAAAAATGTTGTTGCTCTTCCACTTGTTCTAGTGGAAGATGATTCGGATTCTAAGGGAACTTATCCTTTCATGGATGACTTGGAGGAGGATGTTGAAAATTTTAAAAGTTTTGATAATTTTGAAAATTTTGATTCCTTCAAACAGGATTTTGTTCTTGCTTCCTCTCAGTCTCTTGGGCTTGGACAAATGGTTAGCAGTAAAACTAAACCTAACTACGGGACTAGGAAAAAGAAAGGAAGAAAATCTGATGCTGAGAAACTTCGTTTTGAAGGTTTGGATGTCATGGCAGGGGGTCTCAGTGGACTATGGAGGCTCTGTTGTCACAGTAGGCTAGAAAAGTCTAGTTCTTCTTGGGACTAAAGTTTGGAGTATTCTGTTATCTTTTTTTCTTTCTCTCTTGCCTCTTTTGGGGCCTGAAGTTTGGGGCTTCCTGTATTGTTTTCCTCCTCTGCTCCTCTCAGTCTTGTCTTCCTCCAATAGGTTCCTTTTAGCACTTTTTTCTTCTCTCATTCTTGTCCTTCCAGGCCTTATGTAATTTATTTCCTATGCTTAATAAAAACACTAGGGTGTTGCCCCATATAGCAGCTATTTAACTATCAAAAATATATATATTATAAGATATTTTATTTTTTAGTTTCCTCTTTAATATATATTTATATACATTAATATATATTATATAAATTATTTTATTTTTTTAAGGAAAAGTCAATAAGCCCATATATATTAATATAATAAAGGAGAATATACATAGTAGGTGAATTTGTCCATGACTTCCTAGATAGATCAAGACATTACATTAGATTGCACAGGGAATGCAAAATTTTGATTCATTACTACCTAATAGTACTTAGTAATTACGAGACTTTCTGGTCAACAATAAATTGACATTACAATAACCCCAAAAACAATCCAAAATTTAACAAAAATAATATGATCCAACATTGGCTATTCCTCCATTAGAGCCAACTAGACAGAATTTTCACCATGTGCCTCAGAACTTCCCCCAACTTGACTTCCATACCCCACAGGAGCAACATCTAATTTTGAATCCTTCTGAATTGAGTACCCACGATTTCTGGAGCCTTGACCATCGAAGACTATTTTTACTACAACTGGACCACGGTGTTCGTGCCACCCTCAAACAAAAGAAACTTGGGTTACACCTAGAGCATTTGAAAACAATGGCAACCCCAAATCTCTACCAGTGCCACTTCCATACAACCCAACAACCTCTATTCCTAGACGACCCACCCATCCATTTGGTGACAGCCCTTAAAAATTACCTTAACCTATATTGAGAGCTGAAGAAGCTTCTTGTCTTACCACACAACCCACATTTGGAATTGACAGAAGTCTTCAACCATCTCTTCCGACAGAATTGGCAGGGGAATGAGGAGAAAAATCCCAAAGAAAAGACACTACATAATACTTATCTTTGATAGCCCTATCCATGCTTACCCAAACCTTCCTACAATTCTTTCTCAAAGCATTTAACAGTCTACTATTATTATTATATTCTATCTATTTATATTAATATATATTATAATCTTTTTTGTATTTTAACCATCTATTTTTTATTTTAATTTAATCATTTATTTATTTTTTCCATTTATATTTTATACATAATCTCATTTTTTTCTTTTTTCTTAGGTTAAATTATTATTATTTTAAGTTGTAGTATATTTTCTTTTATATCTTCATTTTTTTTTAATAATTTTGGTAATTATTCCTCAATTATTTTTTTATATAATTCTCTTAAAGAGTTATTTATTTATTTTTTGAAACATTTAACCTTTAACCTTTTTTTATCAATTTTTTTGTGTTATATCATATTACTATATTATTCATTCTTCTTTATGTTTCCATCATTTTACATATTTTAACTTTTACTTCATTTTCCAATCTCGTCCCTCCCTACCCTCTCCCACCAATTAACTCTTCTTAAGGTGGTATTTATTTCTCAATCATTTTGCTATATAATTCATCTTTATAATTCTCTTAAAGAGTTATTTATTTATTGTTTGAAACATTTAACCTTTAACCTTTTTTGATCAATTTATTTGTGTTATAGCATATTACTATATTATTCATTCTTCTTTATGTTTTCATCATTTTTCCTATTTTAACTTTTACTTCATTTTCCAATCTCCTCCCTCCCTACCTTCTCCCACCACTTAACTCTTCTTAAGGTCATTTATACAATCATATTCTTCATTATCCTCTTCCTATGATGAATCATTGAGTGTGGTTCGAAACATTGATTCAACATAGCATACATAGTTCATTTATTTTAATAATTTTGGTAATTATTCCTCAATCATTTTGTTATATAATTTATCTTTGTAATTTTGTTAAAGTGTTATTTATTTATTTTTTAAAACATTTAACCTTTAACCTTTTTTGGTTAATTTATTTGTGTTATATCATATTACTAAATTATTCATTCTTCTTTATGTTTTCATCATTTTACCTATTTTAACTTTTACTTTGTTTTATAATCTCCTCGGTCTCCCTACCCTCTCCCACCACTTAACTCTTCTTAAGGTCATTTCTACAATCATATTCTTCATTATCCTCTTCCTACAATGAATCATTGAGTGTGGTTTGAAATATTGATTCAACACAACATACACTATTCATTTCTTTTAATAATTTTGATAATTATTCATCAATCATTTTGTTATATATTTCATCTTTATAATTCTCTTAAAGAGTTATTTATTTATTGTTTGAAACCTTTAACCTTTAACCTTTTTTGATCAATTTATTTGTGTTATATCATATTACTATATTATTCATTCTTCTTTATGTTTTTATCATTTTTCCTATTTTAACTATGTGAGGGGGAAAATCATAGAAGTGCAAACAAGATCAAAAGTGCTTGAAATTAGAATCTAATCTAAGATCAAGAACGTAAATCTAGATTTAATCCTACACTTACGAAATGAAACTAAGCTATTGAAAACATATTAACAAATCCTATGATTACCAAATTGAATTCAAAACAACATCAAAGTGTTACCATCCCTTATCGGAGTGTGTTCACTTGATGTTGGATTATTCATATCACTATGAAGCCTCCATAGTTCGTGTGGAAAAGCTTGATGCTTGAATGGTTGGTTGATCAAAGTAATGTTTAAGCTCTAATGGTGGTTGTGAATGTTGGCAGTACTTCGTTGTGCAAAATGATGTTGACTCTTCAATCCTTCTTTGTGAGGAAAGAGGTTTGTTATATAGAAAATGAGATTCAAAATGGACGATCAAGAATAAACAATGTTAAATCAAGATCGACTGTCATAAGGTGTTGAGAGGATTTACACATGAATAGATTGTGCAAAGTTGATTGCAAAATTTGTGTGATTGAGGAATAGATTGACTAGTCAAGAATAAGATTGATCAATCAAAATTCAGATTGATTAGTCAAGATTTAGATGGCTTAGTTAGGAAATTGATGGCTTAGTTAGAAAATTAGATTGATTAGTCAACAATATTAATTTTCTTAATCAAAAAGTGGGTGAGGAAAATTGATTAATTGATTTAATTAATTAATTCCTTTTTAGAGTTGAATGTGCAAATCAAGTTTGACTTTTGCAAATAAAGTTGCATTAGTTTGATTTGATTTTTGATAATAATTTAAATAATTAAATTTAATTTATTCAAATTTTTGAGGGAAAGTGATGTAATTAAATTATTATGATTTAATAATTCAATTAACTTAGGCAAATAAGGTGATTTAGCGACATAATTAAATAATTGGTGTTATTTAACTATTCACGATGAAATAAAGTGAGATTAGGAATTTATTAAATAAATGTAATTTATTTAATTGGTCGAAATGAAGAAACATGAATTAATCAAATAATGTCATTTTATTTAATTAATAGCAAAAATAAAGTTTCAGGACTTTATTAAATAAATGGAATTTATTTAATTTGTCAAAACTGGTGAAAAAGTGAGTTAATTAAATAATGTTATATTATTCAATTAATAGAGGAAATTAGGGTTTCAGATGTTGTTGTGATGTTTTGAGATGTTTTGGGATGTTGCGGGATGTTGTGATGTTTGTGGGATGTTGCGGGATGTTTCTGAGATGTTGCAAGATGTTTCTGAGATATTGCAGGACATTGTGAGATGTTTTTGAGATGTTGTAAGATGTTTGTGGGATGTTGTGGGATGTTGCAGGATGTTGTGAGATGTTGTGAGATGTTGTTAGATGTTGTTTAGGGTGTTTGATAGGTGTTAGATCAATTTACATGTTTACATTTTCCCCCTCTTTGATACAAAGTACTGGTTGCTTTGTTTCAAAGATTCTATTTTTTTAAGATCATGTTTTTTGAAAAAAAAATTATGCCCCACCATGTCTCGGCATTCAGTGGAATGATTGTAGGACTCTGTGTTGCCCCCTTGAGAGGTTGGCTAAAAATTTTGAGCTTGAGTTCAAGCTCACAACCTTGTTCTATCTCAGTTCTGATGTGTTTAGGACGAAGAATTAGGTCTATAGGTCCTTCATTTCTTGTTCTGATGTTTTTGGGAGCTTCTAATTTGAAAGTAGGAAGGTTCCTTATTTAAAAATTAGGGTTTCCTAGGTGAAATTAGGGTTTCTTGAGGGTTAATATAGGCAATTAGGCTTCTAATTGGCTCAATTGTGCTTTGATCTTATAGCTAATTCTTGTCTCCGGATATCCCATTTTGTCAGTTGTCGAGGAGCAATGCCAAGGATTCAGGGAGACCCACATTGTTCTGACCTAGTTCGGGTGTTCAAATGGCTTGCAAGTGCCAATGGCTTGGTATGTACCTTGTCACTTTTTTTTTGTCTTGTTATGTTCTTGTATTGTGTGTACAAATTTTCTTGAGTCAATAGTGAAGTTCTGGTGATTTTAGAGCATTTTCCTTATTTTTCTTGCATTTTAAAACCCTCACCCTTGCTATAAAACCTCATTTTTTACTTAAACCCTTGCATCTTATTCATGCACTTGCTCTAAAACCTTGATTTTTCTCTCAAACCTTGCATTTGATTGTTGTTTTCACTATTTCCTTGCACTTTCTAAAGAACCTCACACTTCCTCTAAACCCTTACATATGATATTCTCTCCCTTGCTTTAAAACCTCTCACTTGACATAAAACCTCACTTTTGTTTGCTATTTTATGAGCATCTACTTTAAACCCTTGCATTTTCCTTAAACTCTTTCACTTTCCTTTAGCATTTGCTCTGAACTTGTGCACTTGCTCTAAATCCTTGCATTTTCTCTTGTTTCATTTGCATTTGACATAGATCCTTACATTTGCAAGTAGCATTTTCTCTGAATCTATGCACTTGACTTAAACCCTTGCATTTGATTCATGCACTTGCTCTGAACCTCTACATGTGCTTTTCTTTCATTTAAACACTGCCAATATTTGTTTGTTTGTCATCCTAAGTGTCATTTTTCATCATGTTTTGTGTCATTTTGTGTTGCTTTAAATGTTTAGAGAAAAACTCTAACATCGTGGGTTAAAATGATTGCAGGTAGTCCTTAAACCACTACAGCCAAGGGAGAGATGACCTCAAGACCTATTTGATCCGATTGCCCATTCAGTGTTTTGGAGTGAGGCTTTCTAGATGTAGTTGGACTTCATTATATCTATTACATGCCTCCCATCTAGACTCACACAACAATGATGACTGCGCTCATGGAGCGGTGGCATTCCAAGATGTCATCATTTCATTTTCCTACAAGAGAGGCCACTATTACCCTCGAGGATGTGTGGAGGATACTTCTCCTTCCTATTCACAGTGAGCCTGTTACACATCATGTTTGATGTGGTACCTGTGCCATGTGGCGTGTGTTAGGTGTTGGAAACTTGGAGGTGCCCTAGTCGAAGATTGATCTATCTGAGTTTTTTGGTAGTGCAATCCCTATTTCGCTTGTCCTATGTGGTTTTATTTCAAGACTACTTGTTCCTGATAGGAGAGGTTGGCAGTTTCTTATGGGTTGGGGCATATGCATTGAGAGTATTTTCGAGTATTGGACAAGGTATGCTTTGGGTCCATGTCTTCTCACCCACCTTTACAAAGATATGCATGAGGGTGCGTATCAGCATAGGAAATCTATTTTATATGCATGAGGTTGTGTATCAGCGTAGGAAATCTATTTCTATAAGCATTTCTCTTTTGCATGTTTGGGCCTAGGAGCACATTACAGTTGTTCATCTTGACAGGATATAGGATCATACTCTTGATTATTTGTACTCATATAGTTATAGAGATTTCATGCACTATACCTTTCCCATGGATCATCCCTATTGACATTTTTTTCAATGAGATGTCAGGTTTTGTGTGGAGACCTTATATGGGTTGTGAGGCATGGTTGAAGGATCCAGAGCATCTTGTTTACTATCAATAGACCTGATAGTTGATTAGTCATTCTTATTCTCTACTAGAGTATTACTTACCAGACAAAGTATTTCATCAGTTCGGAGAGAGATAGGGTTAGGTTCTTGATGCTTATGAAGCGCATTTTAGTAGGACCACTAGGGAGGACCCTGTATGGGGTCTCTAGGTAGATATAGATACTATTTTTGTTGAGTTAAGAGCACTTGCCCCAGTTGGTTGGGGTTGGCTAGTTGGTTTAGCAAATCTAGGTACTACTCTTGATTATGATGAGTGGTGGGCATGATGCAGGCCATTGAGGTTCATTGATCTTGGGGGTGATCATGCTTTGGGAAGAGCAGGTATTATAGGTCGTTGTGGGGAGAAAAAATGCATTGATGTTCTTACAGAGAAGTTGGATAGGGCTCAACATGATGGAAAACAAGGTGGTTAGGATGAGAACATGCCTCAGGCGAGGGTCATGGATAGGTTTCGGTTCCCCCTCCACCACCTAGGGATGGAGATATATGGTTAGCTCATATGGTTTCTGCTAGAGATGCAAAGATATTGTGGAAATAGGCTAGAGAGGCTTAGGTAGACATTTTGAGGGCTGAGTGGGATAGTGTGAGTGGTCGATGGCATGCTGCAAAGGCTTGGGTATAGCTTCTTATAGTGGAGAGAGATACTTTCAAGGTCAAGCATGATAGTTTCAAGGCAGAGCAGGATTGTTTTTTATAGATGGCCAAATACTATCAAACCTTATATGATGCTACTATTCCTAGGGCTTCTCAATGTCCATGGTTTGGAGAGCCTAGTGTTGCGGGCGATGGTGGTGGTGAGGAGGGTGGTCACTCTATTAGATAGCCTGATCTAGTTGGTGGTCCACATAAGTTTTACTTGATCCTTATGTTGTTCATTGCTTGGAGACATATTACACACATGATTTTTGCATATATATTCATGGGCCCGATCGAGGCCTTGTATATATATGTATGATTTTCCATCATCCTATAACACTTTTTTTACTGTGATGATTTACTTATGATATATGTGAGAGATACCTTCTTCGATTCAGCTTCGTTTTATGCTTCATGGATGATTATGTATGATTATATATGTTTATGTATGTTTTTGATGTATGCATATGATATGGATGGATGAATCATATTTCGATTCATATGATGTTTTATTATGGATGATTGATATACCATTGTGAGATATGTTGTTTATGTGATGATATGGATGTATGCCCCATATATGATACATGATGTTTTTATTGGTTTATTATCATCATGATATGTATTGATGAAATTGTGGATGCAAGATGGATATAGTACTAATGATATTGTTATGCAAGATGGATGTTAGTTAGAAGAAATTTTTGATGATGGATAGAAATTAGATGTTGTTAGTAGTTGATGAGTTGATTTCACTTTGCTTTGGAGACTTCATAGTTTTGAACAATCCTATTTGATGTAGAAAATAGATATGATGCACTAGGGTATTAATGATAAAGGTGACTTTGTATCTATTGCACATGGACTTTGACTCTACAAATAAAGAGTATTCTTACTCATACCTAACATACGAAAACTATGTTTAAATTATATAGTTAGGTTGCATTATAAAACTTTTTAGACCAGTCACACAAAGAGGTATAGAACACCGAACATGCAACTACTTCACAAATTGTTTCAACACAACTTTCATATACCCAATAAAGAAAGTATTCACCATGGTAGTTTTACAAAAATATCTTACAAAAAAATTTTTGAAATGACGCTCAATTTCCCCCATTCCTTCTTCTCTAAATCCTTATGGACATCCTTCAGTGATCTTGGGAATGAGTCAATAAAGTAAATCATAAAAATACGACTACAAAAAGATAAAAACAAAGTTGTAGTATCACTTTCCATATCTATTTGAGGTTTTAGGACTATGATCCATTGTTGATCATGTCTATCGTAGGAACATATCCATTAAGGAATATCTCAGGATGTTGTTGGTGAATTGTCAAGAAGATAGGTAGTTGATACTTGGTTTTGTTTCTGTCTTATTTGTGATCAAATCTTTGAGATTATTTTCTTTAAAGGTTCTAGCTTTTGATGTTTGCCTTGTTTTTTGGTTTGTTTTGTCAAAGGGTGAGTGTGATGATTTGTTTATTTATGGGTGAAGTTTATTGCAGATTGTGATGATGGAGATATGAATTTTTTATTTTTTAAAGTTTTATGCTGCTATTTTTGTTGTTTTCAGGGGACTAACCTAGGGCATCAAGGGCTCATCAAAGATAATAATTGCCTACATTGTACATGTAGAGGCTTGTAGTTTGCTTGTTTTGAGTGTTTTTGACCTTTTCTATTTTGTGAATGTTTTTGGATTTTCTATTTTGTAGATGTTTTCAGATTTTGAATTTTTGACTAAGTTGAAAATAAAGCATTTTAGAAACCTAAGGGAACTAACCTACGATCTTGGGTGCTGTTAAGCCTTGCCTGCATTGTACACATAGAGACCATGTAGTTCTACCATTTGACTCAAAGTGTAAACTTTTTTTTGGGATAAACAACATTGTTAATTTGGATTGATATTCCACTTCTATGTCTAGAGGATATGTTGCGGGAAATTCACTTGAACTAGCGATAGGGTTCAAGAAAATGTTGATATCTTAAACTGTTTGAGTGAAGGAATAATCCAACGATGTTATTTTTTATTTTATGTTTTCCAACTAATTTTTATTTTTGTTTTTTTCATATGTTTTGAATTTGTTGTTATATCACCATGATAGGACGTTCAAAGATTTAACCGATGAATAGCTTCTAGAAGTTTCCCCCAGTTGGAGATAAGAATACTTTCCTAAATCAATAACAAGCCATGGTTGAATACATTGTTTTATTATGAAATGGATGGGTGGATGTTGTAGATAATACCAATAGATAATCATGTGAGCTTTATTCAAACAGAGCACTTGTTTTCTAGGTTTTCACTATGATACCTATTTTAGGAGTGCCACAATGTGGTTTTCACTTAAAGAAAATTTTATTTCTCTTTACTATTTTTCTTGCTTTTTGTTTTTTTTGTATTTTTTCTATCTTATTTCTATTTTATTTTTATTTTTTACCCTTTTTCTTGGGGTATTCTGATGCACTTCATGTGTAGAACTTCTTGAGCTGGTTGATGTTTAGTAGTTTAGCTAAAGGTTCTCCTTTAGGAGTATCCAACTAATAGGCCCCAAAACTGTAGCTTGTTGTGATGAAAAATGGGCCTAACTAGTTGGGTTCAAATTTACCTTTTCCATCTTGATTGAGTTGTACCTTCTGATTTTCCTTGAGGACTAGATCACCTATTTGAAATTTCTTTTCCTTGATCTTCTTTTCATAGCTTCGTTTGAGCCAATTCTGATAAAACTATAAATGGTTTAAGATGCTCAAATGCTTTTCATCGAGGAGCTCTAATTCATTTAGCCTGGATACCCTAAATTCTTTGTTGCTAACCATGTATTTTAATGAGACTCCCAATGAGGGGATTTTGACTTCGATAGGAAAGACAGCCTCTAATTTGTAGACCAAGGAAAATGGTGTGGTGCTAGTATGTGTGTGAATGCTGGTTTGGTAAGCCCATAAGGCTAGGTTTAGCTGCAAATTCCAATCATGACTAGCATCATTGATAGTCTTTTTCAGTATTTTTAGGATTTTTTATTAGATGCCTCAGCCTGACCATTTCCCTAGGGGTAATAGGGCATGGAAAATCTATGCTGGATAGAAAATTAGGAACAGAGCTCTTGGACATCCTGATTTTTGAATGGGGTTCCATTGTCTATTATTATCATTTGGGGAATTCCATACCTACAAATGAGATAATTCAAAATGAATTTTGATATCTATTTTCTGGTGATATAGGTCAAGGGAATTGCCTCTATCCATTTAGTGAATTACTATGTTGTTGTGATAATGAATTTATGCCCATTGGATGAAGTGGGTGATGCCTACTAGTTCTAATCTCCATTATGAGAAAGGCCATGGTGTGGCTATGGGTCTCAATTCATGTGATGGTGCATGAACCAGGTCACTATGTTGCTGACATTTTTGGAACTTCCTAGGATACTTTATGCATTCTTATTCCATGGAGGGTCAATAGTACCTTGTTCTTAGCAACTTTTGGACTAGATTGTCTACTAGAGTGGGATCTGCAAATACCTTTGTGTACCTCTTGTAAGGTTGTTTGTGCTTATTTTGTGTTAAGGTACTAGAGTAACATACCATCTATACTACAATGGTAGAGGGTATCTCCTAAGATGGTGAAACAAGAAGTTCTACCGGTGAAGGTTTTCCTTTGAGTGGTCGTTAGGTCAAGTGGTATGATACTATGTTGGATGTAGTCAAAAGTATCTTGGTACCATAGGGAGTTAGGACCAACAACAACACATACCAATTCTCATTTCGAGATATCGAATGCAGGTATGAGTAGTTGTTCAATGAGGAACCCATACTTGGGCACATTCTATGGAATATCAAGCGGTGAGCCTATTGTTACCATTGCATCAGTGGCTTTGTTATTAATCTAGGGAAGTTTCTCAAAGGTTATTCTGATGAAGTATTTGTTGAAGTTGTCCACCATCCTTTTATATGGCATCAATTTATCATCTTTTCTCTGGTAATCATCGTTCACCTATCTGATCACTAGCCAAGAGTCTCCAAAGACATGTAGCTCTTTTATTCTCCATTCAATAGCCATTTTTAGCCCTTTGATAAGAGCTTCATATTCTGAGATGTTGTTCATGCATGGGAATGCAATCCTATAGGCTTTGGGTATACTATCTCCCTATGGTGTGAGAAATAGAACACCTGCTCCAAAGCCATGTTGAGTATGGGACCCATCAAAGTATAAGTCCATTGGCCTATTTGTTTTTTCATTAAGATACTCTCATCTACAAAGTCCACTATGAGAGGTTTATGATCATCTATGGGTGCTTCAGCCAGTTGGTCTTCTATAATTTGTCCCTTGATAGATCTTCTATCCATATACTCTATGTCAAATTCACTCAGGATCATCACCCATTTGGCTATTCAGCATGTTAGGGCTACCTTTGCTAATAGGTATTTGAGTGGGTCTACTTTTGAAATTAGCTTCACCTTTTTGTTTAAGATATAATATCTTAGCTTTTGTGTTAAAAACACAACTGAGAGACATGCTCTTTCAATGGGTGAGTATTTTAGTTCATATCCCACCAGTGTTCTACTAATACAGTAGAATGCCCTTTCTTTATTGCTATCATCTAGCTAGGCCAGGAGAGCTCCTAGTGTTTCTTGTGTGGTAGATACGTAAAGTATCATTTCCTTTTATGGGATAGGCAAAATAAGTACAAGAAGAGTAAGTAGGTACTCCTTGACTTGTTTGAATGCTTGGTCACATGTCCCATCCCACTTGAAGGTGATGTCCTTGTGTAGGAGATGAGTGAAAGGGTGACATTTTTCCACCAATTGTGCGATAAATCGCCTAATGGATTGCAGCTTCCCTTGTAGGCTCCTTAACTATTTCAGTGTCTTTGGCTAAGGCATCTCTATTATAGCATTTACTTTTATAAGATCCACTTCAATCCCTCTTCTTGACACTATGTACCCCAACAACTTTCTGAATGTTACTCCAAACACACATTTCTTAGGGTTGAGTCTCAGATTGTACTGTTCAAGCCAATCAAACACCTTTCCCAGGTTTGTCAAGTGATCTACCATTTTGACTGACTTTGCTATAATTTCACCCACATGGTCCTCCATGATTGTATGTAGCATATCATGGAATATGGTCATCATTTCTCTTTGATATGTTACTCTTACATTATTTAGATCAAAGGGAATTACATTCCAGCAAAATTTCCCCCAAGCGCAAGTAAATGTTGTTTTGTGTTGGTCATCTAGAGAGATCTTTATCTGGTTGTATCTAGAGGAACCATCTATTAAGGATAGCATCTCATTCCATGCTATTAGATCCATAATCATGTCAATGCTTGGCAATGGAAAGTCATCTTTTGGATAGGCCTTATTTAGGTTTCTAAAGTTTGTGCATATCCTTATGCCCCTAGTAGATGTGGACACTGGTACTAGATTTGATATCCATTGTGGATAGTTGATGGGTCTGATGAAACCCACATATAGTACTTTGTTTAGCTCTACCTTTACCAGTAATGCTATCTGAGGATGCTTTTTTCTGAGTTTTTGCTTGATAGGCTTTGCTCCAGGGACTACATCTAAATGATGTACCACTAATGTTGGATCTAGTCTAGGCATGTCAACATAGGCCCAAGAAAAATTTACCTTTATCTCATTGATTAAAGCTGTGAAATTTTTCTTCTCTTTGGGATCAAGTGATGCTACGTGGTATGTTATCTTCATGTCTTCTATTGTGCCAACATTTATAGACTCTGCCTCTTCTACTAGGAGTGTTGATATTTCTTGATATTTCGATTGAGGAGATTGAACCTTCCATCCTCAAGTTCCTCTGGGAGGTTTTCACCTTTGGATGCATCCTTTATTTTCCTCTTTTTTGGATCTGATATAGCCACAATGTGGTTTTCTCTAGGGGATCATAATTTTATGTTTTTTTCTCTCATTTTTATGACTAAAAGATTCAATCTCTCCACCAAAGTATACATCTTGTTTGAGCTCCATGATGAACCCTGCTTTGTGATATCCTACTGGTATATTTGTTTGAAGTCCCATGAACTCTACGATTGCATCATCATTCTGGAATTGATCCAGAACAGGTGTTTGTTGTTGTTGATCCTAATCAATGAGTTATGGGTAGTAGAATGGTAGGCTATTATCATCATCCAAAAAGCTTACAGAGGTTTTCAAAATGGTAAGTATGGCTTGGGTTTCTTTTTCCCACTGGGTGTCTAGGTCATTATTACTAGAAGTGGGGGAAACATATCTAGTGATGAAGGAAGGAGAATCCCATTTGTATTCAATAGAGTCTATTGCGAAATAGTAATATATGTTGGGAATGGTTTCAATATACTAGAGGGGGAACCTATCAATGCTAAATTTGTCAAATAATTCTTTGACGGGTAAATCATTGTCCATGATATGATAGATATCTAGTGCCTTAATGCTAGTGGAAGTTTCTCATTTCTTCCAAGAGGTTCGTCCGGTTTTTGGAATAACCACGTCTTCTGGATTATAACCTAACCCCATATTTTTCTTCCTTTTTTCTACTATGATAGGCTTTGATCGGTGTTTTTTGTGTAGTCCAAGGCCACCTATTCCTTTATACCCCATTTTTTTAGCTAATTGATAACCTCTAGTGTTAGGATCAATTAAAATGGGTTGTGGATTTTCTGGTTCTTCTTGGTCCTCCTTATAGATCATGAATAAGAAGTCCTCCTTGAATATTTCTTTGTATTTCATGTCTCCCCATCTAGTAAATATCATGTTCTTGGCTATCATTTGCACTATCTTGATCTCTTTTAGACTTCCATATACTCTAGGCATTGGTGGAAGCATGTCGATGCATAATGCTTGGTTAAAATGGTAATTCCCATTACCCTTGTCATTGTAGTCCCTTATGGTGATACTCTTTCCTTTTTCTATCACGTCGTCAACATACATCAATTGTTTGAAAAACTTTAAGGTACATATGTTTAAACCTGCACCATTAGCTATCAATACTCATTTGACCGTGGTTTTGTGAACACCAACCTCTATGTAGAGGGCTTGGTTGTGGAATGTTCTTTGTGGTAGATCTTTCTCAAAAAAGATTAAATGATTAATTTTTGTCATCTTTCCAACCATGGCTTGGAACTGACTATGATCGAGATCATTAGGGACTAATGTTTCTAATGCTTTTTCCAATATTTCCCTCTGTGCGGATGATAGTTTTAACAACTCTAGGATTGAGATTAGGGAAAAAAATTCTTCAACTATTCCATAATGCTATAGTCATTTGGTGACTTTATTGTGGGTTTGGATGGGACTCCTTGAATTGTAACTCTTCCTCGATGGTGTTAGTTTTAGGATCAGAAATTAAATAAGCAGATTTAAGAACAATTTCACACAATTTGACACAACATATACCCAAGGAAAACCCTCCAAATTGAGGGAGAAAAATAAAACAACAATATATCTCTTATATAGTGAAATATGAACAATAATTATCTTTGCAATGAGGCTAAACTCTAGGCCAATTATCAACACTATACTTAGTGCAAACTCAGATAATAAAATCACACTCCTTGATGATCACAAACGGTTGTGGGTGAGTTCGCACTTTGTAGATGGAATGGAATGAACTCAACTTGATGATGGAATGAATGGAAATGGTCTTTCTTATATACAATTCAGTGGAGAGGAGACAACCCCTTCATAATACAAGGTCAGCCACCAAAGAATATGACTCAAATGAAGTGGTACGAATGTCAAGGAGAAGTCGACCCAATAAGAACTGATTAACAAACAATAAATATTATTTTGTTCTTCAAGTGAAGTGCCTCTAAACTTAATATTCTCTCCAATAAATTAAATAGCCTAACAGCTATATTTAATTTATGCTTGATATAGGATGTGGTTGGAAGTAAGAGGCCCAACACTACTCTAAACATCAACACTCCCTCATAGCTAGGGAGGAATACTTCCAGCTATCGAATGTCATGGAGTCTCTCAACATGACACACACAATAGCTACAACCATATGTGGAAAGAGCTCGTCACAGAGTCACTCAACGTGATATCATCCATCATGGCTACTCCCATGTATGGAAAGAACATGTGCACAAGTGCCCATCACAGAGTCACTCAACGTGATGTCATCATCTCGTCATGAAATCCACCATGGCTACTCCCAAAGGGTGAATAACACAAGTACAAGAAAAATCATCATGTACTCTCTCAACATGATGTTGTCATGAGGTCACTCAACATGACATCCACCATGGCTACTCCTAGAGGGTGGAAACAAGGGCTTTCACCTCAAATTTCTCTTACAGAGAAAGATGCATTAAAAAGGGTTTGCACCTCAAGTCTCTCTCACAAAGAGAAATGAATTAACAAGGGATTGCACCTCAAATCTCTCTCACAAAGACAAATGCATTAGAGAAAATCATATAATATCATTGAAGTTGAGTCTCCCTCTCAACTAGGGCTTCATTCTCCACAATTCCAAGCTTGTATCAAATGTACACAAACTTTACTCTAGCGAGAGGCTTGGTGAGAATGTTTGTGGTCTACTCATTAGTGCTAATGTATTTCAACTGGATAGCTTTCCTCAATACCATATCTCTGATATAGTGGTATTTGATCTCAACATGTTTAGTTCTGTCATGAAACATTGGATTGACAAAAAGCTTCACACAACTTTGATTATCACAATGAATGATAGTTGGCTCCAATGATTGTCCAAATAATCTTGCAAGGATCTTCCAAAGCCACACTGCTCGAGCTGCCACACAAGTTTCAATGTACTCGGTCTCTGTAGTGCTTAGTGCCACTAAAGACTGCTTCTTGTTGCACCAGGAGATCATTGCAGACCCCAAACTGAAACAAAATCTAGAGGTGCTCTTCCGATCAACAACACATCTTTCCCAATCAGAATTAGAATATCCATACAACTTCAAATCCACACTAGAAGAATATCTCAAGCTATACCCAATTGTTCCTTGCAAGTATCTCAAGATATGCTTCGCTGCAACTAGATGTATTTTCCTTGGTTCACACATGAACTAACTAAGTGCACTCACTGCATAGCAAATATTTGGTCTAGTATTGACTAGATACATCAATGATCTAATCAACTACATGTACATAGTGGGATCCACCAGATCTGAACTAGTTGTAGCCTCCTTAAGCTTCTAAAAATTGGTTTCCATAGGTGTAGACATGGATTTGTAATAAATCATGTAAAATCTCTTCAATATGTCTATTTTATACTTCCCTTAACTCAAAATGATCTCATTAGGCCTCTACCATACTTCTAAGCCAAGGAAGTAATGCATGTACTTAAGATCCTTAATTTAATATTCAGAAGCCAACTCCTTCTTGCATTTGATAATGAGGTGTTCTTCTCTTGTAAGAAATAGATCATCGACATAGAGAACCAAGATCAAGGCCTCACCATTAATTACCTTGAAGTACAAGTTTCAATCAATATCATTCTTGGAGAAACCCAAGCTCAACAAGTATCTATCAATTCTCTCATACCAAGCATGAGGAGCCTTATCTTTAATAACACCATTAAGGAATGTAGACTTTGACTCCATCTGAAGCTCCAAGTTCTTGCATCAACCTTCTGACCTCCTCGTCCAAGATTTTCTGCAACACTTGACTTAGAGAAATGGTTTCCAACACACACCTCTGGCACTAATGACTTGCAAGAGTTCAGGATTGTCCTTCTTGACCTCATCCTGGATCACCCTATCTTGAATAGGTTTGCGGAGCTACTAATGTCAAATCCATATTGACTATGTTGTGCAATTCTATTCTCAGTAGCTGAAGAGGTCCTTCAAGGATTTTAGCACCTATCCTTGCAATATTCCAACCCACATAGCTGACATCTTAACTTCTTAGTAAGACACAAAACTCCCTCTTGATCCTTGCCTTAGAGATTGCAAAGAAATCCTCTGGAAGTGAAATCCCACCATCGATAGATCTCAGAACCTCAAGAAAAATCTTGGACATGCTCTCAACTCAAGCCTTGAATCCTCAAATTTTAATTCCCTCTTCAGAGTAACTGATCACAAAGGCAACCTGAATAGCTTCTTCATCTTTGAGATATGACTCCAGCCACCACCTCAGCCCCATGGCTTCAAGTCGTGTCTCCATTCTTCAGCCTACAGGATGCATCGAGCTCTTCTTCTCTTGCATGCAATCTCTTATGCTTCTTGGTCCATCTTGAAAGCATTAAGGAGAGATTACTAATAGTTTATGGAACTATCTTGAAGAGAAATACCAATGCATGATTCACTATTTCAATGTTATTGCATGAATTAATAACTACATAAAATTCATGAACATTGTTCAAGTATGAAATACTTATCTCTTTATGTTGGTCAATTCTATAGATGCAGTCAGATGCTTGTCTTGCAGTTGTTAAATGATTTCTCCTTATATGTTACACTTAGACCTCACAACCATGAATAAAAAAAACTCAAATTGTCTCCACACACACGGAGTGCAGGTTTCAACGCTTGAAGATCAGGGAGAATGATTAACACAACAATCAGGCCAAGCCAAGGTTCTAGTTGTTGCTCATATTTTTTCATTTGGTAGTAATCGAGGTTCGTTGGCTAAGGCAGATCCCACACATAGATTTGATACTTCAATTCTAATAAAGACTAAGACTTCAGCCTACCATCACAATCATTGAAGGAGGTAATGTGAAAATATAAACTATTACACTTAGTAGGAGACACCTCAATGATCACCCAACATTATTTATCACACCCACGAAATAGAGTATAAACGAGCAGCAAACCAAAATAAATGATTGCACCAATACAAAGTGTGATAAACTAAATAATAATCTCCTCAAAAGACAATGAATGATAGACTCATTTCTTGGATCTATCTCAACTTCCAATTGAATACCCAAGCAGTAAACCAAAGCTCTTTCACTTTGTTTCCCATAAACAAAAGGAGGAAAGAAGGGTCAGTTACTACGAATGATAAAACTTCACGATTCAATTAACCTTCGATTCTTCAAGGTGAAATGGCTTCCAAGTTTCTCGACTCACTAAGGTGATGTGATAGCCTCTAGATAACATGAGACACCTAACAATAAGATATGAACTAGCTAATTCTGCACTCCTGCCCACACAAGGATACACACATAGGTACGAAAAAATCTAATAAGTTATTACAGCCAGGATAGAAAGATGGACAACAACATGATCATATTTGAGACTAGATCCAATAAGCATTTTCAACTAAGAGAACTCCCAGTCCACTAAAATCCACATTACAAAATCAATGAGTTAACCAATAATGTGACCAGTGGACAAATATAGCAAAGTCTTCCATTTGATTGTAGACTCCCGACAGTGCCATGAATATTTCTTGCTACGTCAATGGATAAGGTGAGAAATATAACTCCAATCACACATTTCATGGTGAATAAGTCATCATACCCAATGTTGGTATACTTAACCACTTACAATAAGAAAGAATCTCCATCTATTCTTCTCGTCTCTGCAAATAAGGGAGACTCGATTGTCTTTGTAACAAATGCAATTTAAGGGCTCTAGCATTCAATATTGCATCAACTATGAGAATAGACGACAACTTCTAACATAAGGTAATATCTCAATTACAACGAGCATTCAACCATTAATAAGTTTCGAGCATTATTGATGGCTTCAGTATTTCTTCTAGAATCTGCTAAGCCATCTCCTTCACAGATTGCTTAATCAAATCTTAACTTGATCTTGCTTAAACCCACTCTAATACCATGTTAGTTTTAGGATAAAAAATTAAATAAGAAGATTTTTAAAAAAATTCACACAATTTGACACAGCATATACCCTAGGAAAACCCTCCAAATTGAGGGAGAAAAACCCAGCAACAATATATCTCTTATATATTGAAACATGAACAATAATTCTCTTTAAAATGAGGCCAAACTCTAGGCCAATTATCAGCACTATACTTAGTGCAAACTTAGATAATAAAATCACACTCCTTGATGATCACAAATTGTTGTAGGTGAATTCACACTTTGCAGATGGAATGGAATGAACTCAACTTGATGATGGAATGAATGGAAATGGTCCTTCTTATATACAATTCGGTGGAGAGGACACACCCCTTCATAATACAAGGTCAACCACCAAAGAATATGACTCAAATGAAATGGTGTGAGTGTTAAGGAGAATTTGGCCCAATAAGAACTGATTAACAAATAATAAATATTATTTTGTTCTTCAAGTGAAGCACCTCTTCACTTAATATTGTCTCCAATAAATTAAATAGCATAACGACTATATTTAAATTATTCTTGATATAGGACGTGGTTGGAAGTAAGAGGCCTGTCGCTGCTCTAAACATCAACAAATGGGTGGTTACATTACAATTTTTGTCTCCACCTCGTACAGTCACTAAATTTTCCCTATTGTCATCAACTTGTGATAGGGTTCCTAGAACCGTGTCACCATACACATAATTAGCATTGTGGTACTCTTTTTATTTTCCTTTGTCATTTCTTTTGGCATGGTTTGGGATTGGGTTCGAGTATATTTGCAGGTCCTTTTTTTCAGGATGATGTTCAACGTCTACTTCCCCTTTGTCTATTAAGTCTTGGATAATATGTTTGAGTCACATGCAATTGTTGGTTGTGTATCCTTTGATCTTATGGAATTCACACAAGTCTTTCTCATTGTACCACAATTTTTTGAAGCTAGGTTCCTCATAGTTTGGATGATCATTAGTTTTGAGGAGGTTTTGTTGTACTAGCTTGCACATGAGTGTTTCAAGTGACTCACCTAGTACTATGAATTGCCTCCTCGATTGATTGTACTACCTCTATTTCCCTCCCTAATTCATTTGTTGGTTTACAACATGATTGTTCTTGGGATAGGTAATTTAATTGTTTTGTGTGTTTTTTGGAACATATCTCATTTATGCTACATTCAATTTGTTTTGAGGCATGTTCTGAGCATTCCATAATACTCTAGCATCAACTACTCCATCATTTGTGACATTTTTATTTTTGGCCCAGACTTTAGGTTTCTCGTTTGAACTAGAGGGGCTATCTTTTGAGTTGTTCAATTTAAGGACTCCTCTTGCAATGAGGGATCTCTCAATATGTAACCCTTTTTTTTATTGTTTCTTCAAATTCTTCTCGACACAACATTGTGAGTTGATAGTTTATTTTGAGTTAGACATTCGTGATGAAAATATCTACCAACTCCTTGTTTGGAATGGGACATTTGCATCGACTCACTTTGTGTCTCCATCTCTGCAGGTAGGAGGTAAAGAAATCTCCTTGATTTTGTTGATTGTGGACAATCTTGTGATGGTGACATCTTGCTCTATGTTAAACGAGAAGTGGCTTATGAATTTGCTAGACAATTTGTCAAAGGTTCTAACTTCAGGTTGTAGATGGGTGAACCACTCCATAGCATGACCTATAAAGTTGCATGAAAAAATCCTCATGAGATAAGTGTCATTGTTTTGTACCTACATACATGACACTGAGAAGTCTCGTACATGCTCTATTGTATCTCCTTTTCCTATGTATTTGTTGTCAAATTTGGGTATTTCAAAATTCTTAGGAAAAGGTAATGTTGTGATGGAGTGATCAAAAGGGAATGGGCATATTTCCTGAAGGGTGTAGGTTTTCTTTTGTTTTCCTACATGCATTCCTACTATCTGTTTGGTGACAACCTCTAATTTTAGTTCCATTTCTATTTTTTGGTGCATTTTTTTACAGGCCCTGCATTTAATAGCTTTGATGTCCTACCATGTTTTGTTCATAAATCAGGTATTGTGAAGGTACAAGACCTTGGTAACCATATTGGGAGTAAGGAGGGTTAGCTCCTTGTTGGATATAAAGATGGTTAGCTCCTTGTTGTTGGGACAAACTATACTGAAGGATTCCCTGATGGCGTGTTGGTAGGTTACCTTGTTGATGGGATGACCGAAGAAGGTTTCCCCAAGGCATACCTTGTTGGCTAGGACTATATTGAAGGTTCCCCAATGATGCGTTGGTGGGTTACCTTGTTGATGGGAAGACTGAAGAAGGGTTCCCTGGGGCACACCTTGTTAGGTAGGACTATACTCAAGGTTCCATTGATGATGCGTTGTTGGGTTACCTTGTTGATGGGATGACTAAAGAAGGTTGCCTTAGGGCACTCCTTGTTGTTGGGAAAGACTATACTGAAGGTTCCCCTAATGATGCATTGCTAGGTTACCTTGTTGATGGGACGACTGAAGAAGGGTGCCCTCGGGCACTCCTTGTTGTTGGGAAAGAATATGTTAAAGGTTCCCCTGATTATGTGTTGGCAAGTTACCTTGTTGATGGGATGACTAAAGAATGGTGCCCTAGGGAATACCTTGTTGGTGGTATTGCTGGTTCAAAAGGGGACCTTATGGTCCACCTTGTTGATGGTACTAATTTGGAAGGGGACCCTATGGTCCACTTTGTTGGTGGTACTGATTGTTTGGAAGAGGACCCTGTGGTCCACCTTGTTGGTGGTACTAATTTTTTGGAAGGGGACCCTATGGTCCACCTTGTTGGTGGTATTGATGGTTCGAAAGAGGACCATGTGTTCCACCTTGTTGATGGTATTGATTGTTTTTGGAAGGATCAGTATTTGAAGTATTCTGAGGTATATACTATTTGGGAGGAGGATTGTTGTTCTACAGTATGTACTATCCTAGAGGAGGATTGTTATTTTGTGGTTCAGACTAGGATGGCCCTCCTTGATATAGTTGTGCCATTCATGCTTGCTCAATCTGAGTTGGTTTTCTGAACAAGGGGATTTCTTTGGGTTGACCACTATTTTGTGAGAATATGGCTGGCATGTTGGGAATGTTAGGGGGTTTGGTTATTGTTAATAAATATTTAACTAGCTCCCTTCAGGTGTATTTTCCTCTATGCATCAACTCGTGCATCGCAAGTGATCAACTCGGCCTTTTATCTAAAATCTGCTCTCCTACTCCACGTGTCTACTCCTCGCAACCTCGAGTTTCTGCATTCCTTTCACATCCTAGGAAACCCCACTATGCTTCCATGTGTCATGGTTGTGGGATAATTTTGATCATTCTTTCTTTCTGCCTCATTGGGCTCCGCTCAAGTTTCACAAAGCCCTCATTCCCAAAAAGGTTTGGTAGGCCCCACAATTGTTATGTGTGGTGTACTCTTGTTATGTGTCTGCTATTTATAAATCTTTGAGCGTAGAGATGAAGTAACAACCATGGATAGTGAAATGCTACCACACGTCTCTTTTGCACCCAACTGGTGGTCATTCCCTCCACTACTGGTTAAGTGCTCCACCCATTCGACACTTGTAGCCTTAGCGCAATTCTTCAATGGCAAGAGAGAGAGGTTCATATGGGCAGCGAAAGGCTGCCATGTGCCTAGTTAGTGGATCTCATATTTGAGTGATAGACCAGAAGAACCGAATGATGCTATTGGCCACTACGTGTCATAATCATTTGCATGGGATGATGAAACTTGTCTAATTAAGCCTTGTGAGGACCACTGCCATTATTTGTAGAGGATGCACCTGTGCCTAGAATGACCAGATGCTTGGTTTCAAATCATTTATGTTGCAACGGCTTGGGGAATATTTTGATTTTTGCATCATTGTCGGGGGATTGCGAAATCTTTTCTATTACTGCTCTCTGAAGTGGTGGGGTTTTTCTTGCTATATATACTTTTCTCTGTTGCGAGAAGAGGGTCCAGAATTTGGAGGAAACACTGGTTTTGGAAAAAGACACCAGGCATTTATTGTTGTTATATTTTATTGCAAAGACTCTCAAATTGTGCCAATTGTTTGGCCTTTCTATTTTTTCATGCTATTTGATCAAACTATAAACTGTGCTTTTATTGTCTAGACATTTCATTTGAGAACTTCTATATATGTTGAATGCAAGTCTGTTGACCTAAACCATGTCTAAAGACTCTTCCTAGTAGTAGGAATGTATGCAATATTATTTTATGTCAATGAATGGATTGTCTATGTTGTAATCTTCAGTTTCTAATTTTTTGGAACACCACAAACACCAATCAGACCCTTAGATCTATGATTTATCATGCCTATCATTAAGTCTTGGTGCATCACCTTAGGTTAGACTTTATTTTATTATATATGTTTCCTTTTCCCTTTCCAAAACCCCATTATAGAAGAAGTTGGCTTCTCTAAAAACTCGGAGGTCACTCAGTTTAGCGCAAAAGGTCCCCCATAAACTGAGTTTCCCATAAGACACTGTTACCTCGTCCAATTTTGGCATCAACAGTTTGTTCTTTTTTTGGCATGCCCGGTGGGACCAAGCTTAAATGAATTTCTATTTTTGAATGGTGTATGAGCCATCGACATGTAACTAGATCCCAAACCGTAGGCAACGCCAGTTTGCTAGTACCTCCACTAGGAACAGTGCAAGCTGCAAATCAAAACTGGTAACCATTCCACTCTTGCCACCCGTTCCTATAACCATGTTGTCAACCACCAACAAAAATTATGTGGCATGGGATACTAGAAGTCCCCTAGCAGCCCTAGTAGCACTAGCTATCTGGGATGCTATCCTGGATTCAGCTATGAAAGCTATACCCAAGTTTACCAGAGATGGCTCAAGAACACCCACAGAACATTTATAGGATGTGGCAGATGTGGGTCTAGTACACAGGATTACAGTGCAAAATGTAGCTCTGAGGCTTCTCACCACGTCTTTTAAAGGCAAGGCACTGGATTGGTACCAAACACTATCACCTAGCACTATTCACACATGGGACGAGCTTGGATATCCGTTCTATGAGAGGTTCTCAAATGACAGAGATCATTCTTCACTATATTATCAACTATCTATCATAAAATGAGCCCCCCAGGAGGCTCTGACAGACTTTAATGCACAATTTCACACAAATTGGCAAAGGATCCATGTTACTATATGCCCGACTCTTGAATTGGCGTTCATTTTTTATCTAAAGTCCATCAATTCTAACATTTCTATGATGATCAAGTCTTTGGGAGGAGCTACTCTACCAGATGCTTACAGTGTCGCTGTCAAAGTCGAAAATCATTTGATAGATTACAGAAAGTTGTCTCCTCAACCTATTATGTCGATATTTCCTGAAATATCGATTCTCGCACAAGAAGTCGTATCAACTATCGTGTCCACAACTCCCCAGTCGATGTACACATATGCGGCAGCCCCACAAAATGTAGCCTCTACATCAAGTTCATCCAAAGATGAAATGTGTGACCTTAAAGAGATGTTGCGGACCACGGAAAATGATATAACCACTCTTAAGTGGAACCAATCAATGCCTCTGAAGCCTGCATATCAAAATTATCAAGGCGGGTGGTCCTCATATCTGTAGAATCAATACTAGGGCACACCTCACACTAATCCACCAGCTTTGACTGCCAATGAAATGGTGTCGGTGCCTACTCCACTGATGAGCGTTTCACCAAGCTCGAGTATGGAATTAACCATAGGGCAGAATGGCCTCATTGATGACATCAATCTTTGGTGCTTCCCTTGCAATGATGCGCATATGCCTTGGAACTTTCTGCATGGAAACTTGTAACAAAAGGTGGTGGAGCAATGCAACCAAGGCACCGTGATAGATCACATAGGTTATATATATGCCTCACCACAAATGGAGAGTTTTACTGCGCAAATGCAAGGAATGTCTTTAGAACTAGAATCTGATATTGCTCCTGATCACGTGCTTTTTTCCTTTATAGAGGAAGGAGAAATGGTGTTTGCTAATGATACGTTCATATCCAAAACACTGCAAGTGCAATCTAATTATAACACGCGCTCAAAGAGGAGATTTACCAGCGAGTTAGTTGTTCCGCATCTAGTCAACCTGCAACTCAAAGGTGCTTCGATCAAATTCCTGGCACTTCTACTACCCTGCCACCATCTCAATCATGGAAGGAAATTATTATAGCAATAGCCAAGGAGTAGAAACCTTTGAGTTTTTCACCTTTTAATTTGGTAGAAAAATTGAAGAAGTCATCCGCTAATGTGTCTCTATGGGACATTCTAGCTATCCTTGAGCAAAAGACACTATTATAAAAGGCGCTTCAAGAAGAGGTCAACACAGCACCAATAGAGTAGTTTACCAGTTCAGAGGTTGTTAATCAAATACTGTTGGCTAAATTCTTTACAAACAATACAAAGGAATCCCCTATCGAGGTTAGAGATAAGTTAAAACCCCAACCCTTCTTCCTGACTCTCATTATAGGAAAAAATTTATTACACAATGCTATGATTGATTCTAGTGCTAGCACCATGGTTATGCCTGAAAAAATAGTTGAAGCTTTAGGATTCAACTATGAACCTATAAAAAAGGGGCTAATGCAGCTTGATGGGAACAAATTTGAAACCGTAGGTGTCATCAAAGCATTTTCTTTAACTCTATTTTCTTGCCCTAGTATCACGGTGCCGCAAGACATTATGATCATAGATGTACCTCCTATGTTTGGTCTCTGTCTATCCTGAGAATTTACTTCAAAGGTGGGAGGATACCATCCTTGGATTGGTCACATCTAATTCTCAAAACCAAGCACAATGCAAAAATGAAGATAGAATCGGAGGCTTTGCATTCTGAACATGTAGCAAACGAAGCCATAATCAATTTTGAAGCCACGCATACCTCTATCACCAAGCAAGAAATGTATTGCATTGAATTACTGGAGGAAAAAAAGGTGAGCGAAGACTGGAATGACAAAGAAGATGCTCTATTGAGTGAACACATGGACAATGATCTTTTGGAAATTATCATACTACAAGATTGGGCACCTATGTAATTCATGATGAAGACCAAGTGCTCCCAAAGGTTTCTAAAGAGTTTGAAGGTAGCCAAGAAAATGAGCTATGGATGTTGTACTTTGATGGAGCAAGAAGCAAAGTGGGTATTGGAGCGAGGATATAGCTAATATCCCCACAAGATGAAAAATTGTTAAGGTCTTTCCATTTTCATTTCACTTGCTCAAACAATGAGGCTGAATATGAAGGATTAGTTCAAGGTTTAAGCCTTGTGGAACGAATGGGCATTAAGCAATCAATGGTGTTCAGAGATTCTAAACTGGTAGTCAACCAAGTCTGAGGAATTTCCATGACAAGGAATGTCCACATGAGATCCTATCGGCACCGATTCTAGGACTTGGTTAAGGGTTTTGAAGCCTTCAACATCCAGACTATTCCCCAAGGAAAAAATAGCAATGCAAATCGCATGGCTGTGATTCGTGCTCAGTTTGATCCTACCTCTGACCTTATACATAATGACCATTCAGTATGAGTACTATTCCGACCGGAGATTCCTGACAATGATTAGAGTTGGAAAGTTTTTGAAAGTGATGAACACATCACCTCATTCATCCAACAGTCGGGGAATTCGCCGATCAACTTCAACCAAATATTTCTGAAGCTTATGAACGACAAATTATGCAGCTCAAATCTAACAAGCTTCTGAAAGGATTGGTTACTCTAAAAAAAAAATTTGATTGTGATGATGCAAGAAATGATAGGTGGAAGTTTATAGCAGAAAAAAGTGATTACATGGACCTTCAGGTCTCAGATGGTTGAAATTTTCGATTTGGGAAAGACGTCTCGCACCATGATAAAGAAAGACTCATCAGTTTCTATGAAAAATATGGAGTAGTGGCCTAGTCCTATGATGATCTGGAGGGATATGATCCTAATATCATTCAACACATGATTGAGCTGATAGAAGGTGCAAAACTAGTCTAACAAAAGCATAGGCCAGTAAACCCTAAAATTGAAGCACTAATGGTGCAAGAGTTAACTAAGCTAATTGAGTCACGCATTGTCTTCTCAATCAAACATAGTACTTTGGTATCCAATCTAGTCCCGGTCCGAAAGAAGAATAGAGATATCCATTTGTGTGTGGACTTTCGAGACGTAAACAGAGCATCCCCAAAGGACCATTATCTGCTGATTTCTATATAGTCAATATTACAGATGGTTGCAGGATCGGAAATGTTTCCTTTGTTGGACAGTTTCTCCAATTACAATCAGATCTGAGTTAAAGAAGAGGATTAGCACAAGACCACATTCACCACAAAGTGGGGAACATTTTCATATGCTGAAATGACTTTTGGTTTATCCAATGCAGTGGCAACATTCCAGTGGGCAATGGACATCGCATTCAACAAACTAATCAATAAGTTTATTCTAATTTATTTGGATGATCTTACTGTGTTTTCTAAATCTAAGGATGATCATTTTGATCCCTTAGAAATAGTTTTTCAAAAGTTCCAGGAGTTCGGGGTTTCCCTAAATCTGAAAAAATGTGTATTCAGAGTACCATAAGGCAAGCTATTAGGACATGTGGTATCTAAGGAAGGAATTTCAATCGACCCTGAATGGGTGAAAGCTATCAAAGAACTTCCCTTCCCAGTGAATAAGAAAGGTGTTCAGTCCTTCCTGGGAAAAGTAAATTTTGTTAGCAATTTTATTTCTGAATTTGTGGGAATAATTAAGCCGATCACCCTGATGCTTCAGAAGGATCAGTCATTCAAGTGGACGACCGAAGCTTAGGAAGCCTTTGAAATATTCAAGGAAGCTATTTCCACAACTCCAATACTGGTTAATCTAGATCTATCTAAGGATTTTATAAAGTATGCATTTAGTAGCAAGTCCAGTATTACTACTGTCCTAACCCAAAAAGATGATGAAGGAAAGGGAGAACATCCAGTGGCACTCTACTCCCAGACCTTGAAGGAATATGAGATGAATTATAATTTTGTTGAAAGGTAGGCCTTTGCAATAGTGAAGGAACTTAAAAATTTTCGCCATCTAATTTCCTGCAACAAGGTGTTTGTTTATGTCACACATTCTAGTGTGCACTAATATATCATGGAGTGGGAAATCATAAAAAAAGAGCTAATTGGATCATGAAGATCCTTGAATATGACATTGAGGTCAAACCCACTAAAACTATTAGAGGAAGAGAACTGTGTGAATACATGGCGCAGGACGAGGAGATACCTGCCGCAGGGGAGCAACCAAAGCTTGTCCTGATAAATGAGCCAGAATTGAAGGGTTGCTGGCTAACAGATAGAATGAGGTTTATGTGAACAGGAAAGTATCCACCAAGTCTCTCATTCCAAAAGAGGAGATACTATCAGCTACAAAATTTTGGATATACGCTAGTGGAAAGGGTCATTTTCAAAAGAAATTTCAATGGTCTACTCCTGTGATGCGTTACTTCAGAGCAAGGAAAGAGGATCCTTGACACATTTCACAATAGCATTGCAGGCAGACACTTCTCTACTAAGACCACTACCATCAAAATCATGTGCACAGGTTACTATTGGCCTACACTTTTGAATGACTCCCACTCTTTGGTAAAATCTTGCAAAAAATGCCAATTCTTTACTGACAGAAGGAAGAATTACGTAATGCCTCTCAAACCTATAGTGGCAGATGAACCGTTTTCACAATGGGGCTTGGACTTCATCAGGATGATTAATCCAGCTTCTAGTGTTAGACACCAGTGGATTTTGACCACCATGGATTACTTCATAAGATGGATGGAGGTCATTCTGCTTAAAATCGCAACAAAAACACAGATTGTAGATTTCCTTGAAGAGTTGGTGACAAGGTTTGGTCCTCTAAAGACTATCATTTCTGATAATTCCAAAGCTTTCCTAGGCACAAAGGTATGTCGCTCTACATTAACGAATGACATATTCCTCAAGAAATCATCAAATTATTACCCACAGGGAAACAGCCTAGCAGAGTCAACAAACAAGAGTCTAGTCCAACTCCTTAAAAGAATTGGTTCAGAACACCAGAGGGAATGGCATAAAAACCTCTAAGCAACACTCTAAGAAAACTGCATAACTCCTAAGAAAGTCCTTAAGACTTCGCCTTATGATATGGTATACAGGAAAGTGACATTGCTACCTATATCTATGGAGATTCCAACACTCCAACTGTTGAAATCTCTCAAGATAGAACAAAATGGCGACATGGAGGTTCGGCTTGCCGAACTGTTAAAAGTACAAGAAAAAAGGGAGAATTCCCTAATAGCCATGACAAATTGTCAACAAGTTGTCAAGCGATGGTTTGACAAGAAGGCTTCTGACGAAGGCGTAAAGTGTAGAGACTTAGTACTGAAGTATGATAAAAGGGTTGCTAAGCCAGGTCAGCATGGTAAACTTGATAGCCTATGGGAGGGTCCCTTTAAAATCATTTGATGCAAAGAGCATAACGCTTTTGAGTTAGAAAATATGGAACAAGAACCCTTAGGAATCCCGGTCAATGGGATTCATCTTAAGTTGTTCCATTAGGTGTCGAGTTTTATTTTTGTACATATGTGAATAATGCTTTTTTTTCCCTTTCTTTGGCCAGTCTTTTTCGAAATTGGTTTGTGCTTCTACGGAAATAACCCATTATTACCAAGGATAGGACAACGAGATTGCTTAAATTTTAAACACACCCATGTGCAAGGAAAATAAACACATATGCTATAAAAGAGCCCATAAATTGAAATGCAGAATGAAAGAAAGAGCCATGGATTTTTATAAAGATATATATCTATTTCTATATATTCTTTTGTTTTACATTATAAAATGGCTAAGGAAGCCATAATCCAAAAAAGAATACAACTATTCGAGCTTTTCCTTCATATATACAAAAAATTATATCCTTTTTTAGGCTTATATACAAAACTATAAGGTAGTTGGTTTATGCAACAACAGGAAGTAAAGAAAATTGAGAGGCATTTTTTTCAGGAGCAGGGAGGCTTTTCATCCAAGGGCACAAGAGGTAGCAATTGATGTGTCAATGGTAGCATCTACCACTTCTTCTATGGTGGCTCATATCACATCTTCATCAATAGGTTCTTCAGCAATAGAAGCAACATCATTCAGCACAACCACCATTGGCAGGGGAAACACCAGGTTCCTAAAGTCAGTATACCAATCGATGTCATAGAATGGTATCACATTGTAGCTGTGGAACTGAAAGTGAAAGGCCTGGGTAGCCCTCTATCAATGCTTGTCATGTGTCTGAAGGAAAAATCCACTGAAAAATGGTAGCCATACAACTATCGCTTCTTCCTCAATATAACGACAGAGATCGATGGCTAATGGCAGGCCTACCCCATATGCAACGTGAGCAAAAACCTCACCTAGGCCATTCAGGTAATTTTTGGGAAACATTTCCTTGACCAGCTTTAGGATAAGAGGTCTTGGGATGCTAATGTATAACATTGATGCTACAAAGTGTGAACAGATATCAGTATTCACATGGTACTTATCCTCATACTCTATGCAATCCCTACCCAGAACACATTTTATGGCTACCAAAACCAAGGAATGTTTATTCTTGGTCATTCTTTTCAGACGCCTAGTAGAAACCTCCCCCAGAAATGTTGTATGTGACTTATAAGAGGTTAACCGAATAGGAGTATCCATGTTTCTGACACTACGCTTATACCTTCTAACCAATACTGAAACTTACCTACCACCTAGCCTATAAGAAAAACTTGCTTAAAACTGCGCTAACAACCTATCACTGCTAAAATGCTAATTATGATTTCCTCACTACTTACTAGCCTATTTATAGAAAAGATGAGAAGATGCATGCTAATATATTTTGAGAAAAAACATGATGATAACTAGATGCCAACTTGAAAGGTGTGCCTACGTTTGCTCACATTTTTAGACCAGTTGCATCTTGGAGGTATGGTTCAATGCATGCTAGATTAATAGGAGCTAATTAATTAGCTTTACAAAGGTGGTACTCATTGACAGTAAGCTGCATGGCCATAGGCTATTGTGTCATCTCACAAGCGTTTCCCAGAGCCCAAGGCAATATCCATATCTTTTCAGGTCGTGATCGTTTGCTTTGGCTTAATCATTCTAGCCATGATATTAATTACCAGCACATACTAATGCAAGGTTAGAAGGAAAATTTTTGGCTCAAGTTTCAAGGGAATCATAGCATATCACATGGTTGCCAAACACAATAATGAACTCTTGCTGCCTCAAAATGCCAAGTAGTTCATTTTGCATGAATCATGAAATTAATGGTACATGCTGAATTAAATGCAAAAAGCATGCTTTCCTCTACCACCTTGAGAAAAGATAGCCAAATATTACATGAAAAGGTTTAATGATTCAAAGTCTTTAAAAAAAAATGCCAAAGCTCAAGGTGCAGAAAATTTTTAGCATATCCAAAGCCAGATAAAAATAACAGAGTCCAGAACTCACAGAAGTCTTCATCTAAAGAAAAATGTCAGAGAGTTCATCTCAGCAAATGCAAGAGGAAATTGGCCAAGAATTGTTTACAACCATATGGTTGTTATAGGATGTGTATTTCTATGAGGATTTGGCGTATGCTACACCTGGTATACCAAGCAAGCCGATGAGGGCGTATATAATAGAGCTCAGCAAGCTCAAAGATTACAAGAACAAGAAAAGGGTTGAGGAGAAATGGGATAATATCTATGACCCACGGATTGCAAAAAACCCTAAATCCTTAAGGGAAGCAGCCTATGCAAGGTTGATGGCACCAAAGGCGGACACGTCTACAACAATGAAGGTTTGGTACAGTGGTCTTCCACAATACATGGTCCCGTTGGTGCACTACTGCCCGGAGATAGTTGACATTGTCATCTAGTGTTATAACCCTAGCACCCGCTACATCGAGGGCCGGAACTTAAGAGTTTACATCACCCCACAAGCCATTTGGCATATGCTATGCATCTTGGACCCAAGTAAAAGAAGAAAGAACATTGAGTCATTTTACCCTAGAAAGGGAGAAAAAACATGGAAGGCGATGAAAAATAACTCAGATTTCTTGTTGGAGGAGATTGGTAAGAAAAGCATCCCAAGTGCTCAACTGCCAATTATTTCATTTCCGGGCGGTGCATTACATAAGGATATGCAGGATGTCATGTCCATACTAGCTTTTATATGTGGCCAAGACTTTGATGAGATGGTGGAAACTTTTCAACTGGGATCGGCCTTCCAATTCCACAAGCAACATGATACCTTCTGGTATGATTTTGCTGAGTTCATGGTAGATGAAATGATATGGAAAATAAAGAATTACCTGGCAGAGGGAAATTTTAGATTTCTTTCTTTCCTGGTCCACATGTTCCTACATCAAAACCCTGATTTCTTCACCTAGTATTTTGAATTAACAATTTTTGATGAACGGGCTAAGAGGAATCCAATATCCACGTGGACACCTGTTCTTTCCATTTCATATGATTATTATGCATTTTCAGATTATTTCATAACTCTGATCCTGGATGATTTACGAGGAGAATGTGACATAATCTGACTCAACAGGGATCAGACCAGATATATGCAGAGTTTCACTCTCTCCTGTGACCGGTTCTTAGAAACAGATTTCACGATTCTCCAGATGCAGAGCTTCACTGGTCAACCTTTTCTTCTCCCGGCTTGCATCACAAATAGGGTAATCACACTTGAAATGTATATCCAGGTGTGTATCATTGATTTTACCTTCTATAGTAGCAAAATTTTCAAGAGAAGGATTCTTCACTTGTCCGAAGAATTTCAAATCGGTAACTCTATAAAAGAAACAATCAAATCAGTTATTGCAGGATAAACTGGCTCATTTAGGGTTGGTTCTAGTAAATGATAAGTGGGGTTACAACCCTTTCAATGACTTTCCAGAGCTGCACATGAAAGCTACACATGTTCCTCGACCTTACCAGGAGAAGCGGTGTAACCTACAGGTGAACAAGGATGAAAATTTTGTTGAACTAGCACATATTCCTACGCAAGATACTAGAGGGCCATGGCACAAGTTCTACTTTGTTGTGGAAGTGGCCAAATATAATGTCCACATGGAATGTGCCATGTACAATAAGCTGCAGAAGGATGAGGAGTGGACTGCTAAAAAAATAGAAGCTTTTTGGAAGTGTTGCCAAGAGACAGGGCAATTGGATGCCCTTATGATAGTCTGAAGGATGACAAGGAATTTGAAAAATGGTGGAATGAGGACCACCCCAACCCAAAATCTAGCATTAATAAGAGCTTGGAGGATGAGTCTAAAGAGCAGAAAGAGGAAGCGACAACATCTGCCTCCTTTGCGCTGAAGGAGAAAGGCCCCGGATAGCCCGCCTATGTGGCCATGAATGTGCATTTTAATATATCAAGGGCCTCGCATACACTCACTTGGGCCGCTAATCCAACCAGGTTATCACAACAACAACAAAAAATAGTTGCCAAAGCTTAGGAGACCCTGCCCACAAAGCAGCTGCACACAAAGAGCATTATCAGAGAAGGTTCACAAGAACTCACAGAAAGACAAGTGCTTGCAGTTAGCCAGGAGCCTCAAGCTGAGGAGGAATAACTAATGATTCTGGAGAAGCCATCAACTAATCAATAGGTAAAATTAACTCCTTCTTCCCTCGGTTCTCATTCCTTGGTAAATGCCCCTGCCTCAGCGGTGATCCCTACCACAAGTACTGGCCTTCTATTTCCCACTTCTAATCCAACATATTTGAGAGGTTTCGCCCAATTCTCGCAGACCACTCCACCCGACCTTACTCCTCCACGAACCCTTATGCCCGCTGCTACCACTCAGGCTCTCCTTGCCTCACTTTCTAAAAACATGCCCCCTACGGGTACCCCTTCTTCTGCTATTACTACATATCATCTTCCATCACAACAGGCTGACACCGCAATGACAACTCCTCCACCATCCCAACCTGAGTCCTACGGCCGATTCACCTATTTAGTCATGACAAGTGACTATCCCTTCTGCTGGGCCTCAAACCAAGCTTTGGAACGTGCCTCACTTCTCCCCGCAAACTGTCACTCTCTAGAAGAAATAAATGCTCGCGCCTATGAGGGTTACCTATCCCTATGCCCTACCTTCTAGTGCTCCTTTTGCAGGCAGACTAGTTTCATCGCTAGCCAAATTTATGGCACAGATTGATTGCGGAAAGAAAACACGTACAAGTAGAATGTGAAAGTGCAAGGAAAAAGATGACAGTGCTTCTACTGAGCCAAAAATATAGACTCTTTATGATGAGACCCGACAGGAATTGAAGTTTGCAACCATGTACCCGAGAGTAACCAAGCTTCAGGGGGAGATGCACCTAGAAGATTATGAGATATATGCGGTAGGGCTCGACATGAAGGTGTCCTGACCACAGGATAAGGTTGAGATCATGGAGGAAACACAATGGGTGGTCACCTTTGACTTCCTTAAAATTGGCCGCCAGATAAAGAAGAAGGATGAGCAGCTTAAAACGGTAAGGGAAAGGGTTAATTTTTTGGAGAAAAAGGAGAAATCCCTAGAGGAAGATGTTGCACATATGACAGAGAGGGCACTGGCAGCAGAGGATGACAGGAACAGACTTTAGGGTGAACTTACAAAGATTCAGACCATTGACCCTGCCATGGTAAAAGATCTGCAAGCTAAGAATTTGGAGACAAAACAAAATCTGCAGCTAAGGAATGAAGAGCTAGAGAGACTTCGCCTTGAGTATAGTCAAGGAGTGGCATAGAGGAATGAAGCTTTGGAGCACCAACAAGCTCAATATGAGTAGAAAATACAAGAAAAAGAGGTTGATTTTAAGGGCCTAAAAGCACAATTAGAAGAAGAGCTTCAAGAGACAAAGTCTTCTTTGGACATGCACTTACCAAATCACTCCCGAGCCGAGGAGAATTGGAATAAAAAAATGAGCAACTCTGCGGAAAATCTAGCATTCGAGAAAAAGAAAAGGGAAGAATTGGCTAAGTTCATTAATTCAAAAGATGCGAAGATTGCTTCTCTTAAAAACTCTCTCCTATCTTTCCCTACACAACCAGACATCATTACATTAGTTAGGTAGCTGTACATCTCTTACTGGGAAAAGATTAAAACCTTTTGCTTGGCACAACAACCTACCCTCTGATTCATCGCCAAGGCATCAAAGTTGAGCTAGGAGGCTCATGATATGATTGAGCAGTCCCCATGGTTCATCTTGGAGAAGGTTCTAGAAGCAAAAGATCTGCTCATCGAGCTATACTCGGTCTCTGATGAAAACCTTGCCAAAGCCGGTATTGAAGATCAGGATGCTACTGCTCAAATGGAAAATAAGTTCATCCATTACCACTCCGCCTTCCAGTGCACTAAAGCAGCTATGGCTACTTTGAGCAAGACATTGGACAACATACGGGGGAGTTTCTCTAAGTTAAACAGGATGGGTTTACCATCCCCGTTCCTTGAAAATGGCTCTATTGCCACGGCTGAGCAGATTGTGGAAAACATAGAAGAGAAGGAAAATGATCCAAAGGCTTTCAAGAATTTTAGTCATCCTCCCATGGCGACCGACATTGAGGGAGTGATTCATCCACTTGCACAGCTACTATTTCATTGTGAAGCAGGGGCCAGTTTACCTAATGCACTACCTCACAAAGAAACTATTAATCTAAGTGGAGCACAGGAGAATTTGTGCAACATGGCAAAGCCATTTGAGGATGAATGGTCACCTTTGCAAGTGGATTTTTCCAATCTCTGACTCCATTATATAATGAAATGGCACTCTGGCCTATAAGCCAGAGAAATTTTGGGTTCTTCATTCCTCAGGTGAAACGCCCTTGATAGTCGACAAAAGTTGTTAATAAATATTTAACTAGCTCCCTTCGGGTGTATTTTCCTCTATACACCAACCCGTGCATTGCAAGTGATCAACTCGGCCTTTTATCTAAGTTATGCTCTCCCACTCCATGTGTCTACTCCTTGCAACCCCAAGTTTCTGCATTCCTTTCGCATTCTAGGAAACCCCGCTATGCTTCCACGTGTCATGGTTGCAGGATACTTTTGATCATTCTTTCTTGCTACCTCATCAGGATCCACTTGAGTGCCACGAAGCCCTCATTCCAAAATAGGTTTGGCGGGCCCCACAATTTTTATCTACAGTATACTCTTACTACGTGTCTGCTATTCGCAAATCTTTCAGCGTAGAGATGAAGTAACAACTGCGGGCAACGAAATGTTGCCACACATCTATTTTGTGCATGGCTGGTAGTTGTTCACTCCACTATTGGTTAAGTGTTCCACCCATTTGACACGTGTAGCCTTAGCACAAGTCTTCAACGATGAGAGAGAGAGGTTCATATGGGTAGCGAAAGACTGCCACATGCCTAGTCAGCGGATCTCATATTCGGGCGATAAACCAGATGAACCGAATGATGCTATTGGCCACTACGTGTCATAATCATTTGCACGAGATGATGACACTTGTCTAATTAAGCTTTGTTGGGACCCCCGCCATCATGTACAAAGGATGCACTTGTGCCTGTAATGACCAGATGCTTGGTTTCAAATCATTTATGTTGCAAGGACTTGGGGAATATTCTGATTTTTGCATCATTGTCAGGGGATTGTGAAATATTTTATGTTACTACTATCCGAAGCGGTGGGGTTTTTCCTACTATATATACTTTTCTCTGTTGTGAGAAGAGGGTCCGAAATTTGGAGGAAACACTAGTTTTGAAAAAAGACACCAAGCCTTTATTGTTGTTTTATTTTATTGCAAAGACTCTCAGATTGTGCCAATTGTTCGACCTTTCTATTTTTTCATACTATTTGATCAAACTGTAAATTGTGCTTTTATTGTCTAGACATTTCATTTGAGAACTTCTATATATGTTGAATGCAAGTTTGTTGACCTAAACCATGTCTAAAGACTCTTCCTGGGAGTAGGAATGTATGCAATACTATTTTATGTCAATGAATGGATTGACTATGCTATAATCTTCAGTTTCTAATTTTTTGGAACACCACAAACACCAATCAGGCCCTTAGATCTATGCTTTATCATGCCTATCATTAAGTCTTGGTGCATCGCCTTAGGTTAGGCTTTATATTATTATATCTATTTCCTTTTCCCTTTCCAAACCCCCATTATAGAAGAAGTTGACCTCTCTAAAAACTCAGAGGTCACTCAATTTAGTGCAAAAGGTCCCCCATAAAATGAGTTTCCCATAAGACATTGTTACCTCATCAAATTTTGGCGTCAACAATTATTTTTCTCACAACTAAGTTATCCCCTAAGGGAATAAGATTGGGATCTTTGAGAGCCTCTGTGCTGAATTCCACTAGTAATTAAGCACCACTTTGTGCTAACTTGAAGAAATATGAGTTTGAGTCCTTTCTAACCAACTTGTCCATTAGTTTGAGTAGTTTTGGGTTATTGGAATGTTGAAATAGTTCTTCATCATTTATTTCCTCCTCAATATCTACCTCCTCTACAACCACTCTATTTGGGTCCTGGTTGTTTTGTTTTATCACCTCCTTTTGTTTGTGGTTTAGTTCTTCCTTACTAAATGTGTCTCTATACATGGGTCTTTTTTGTGGTGTTTCAAGATTGCTCAGCCTATAGCCCCATGGGCCATCTTCGTCATTCGTAATGTTGGTTGGTGGGATGCTAGTGTTGTTCTTTCTTGTTTCCATGTTTTTTTTGTGTTGTGATCTTGTCTTTACCATAAATTTTGGGTCACCTGTGGGAGATTTGTAACATTTGAACTCTCTAGTTGACTCAAGCCTAGGTAAAAGGGACTCTCTAAGTCTTTTTGGAGAAATGATGGTAATGGGAGATGAAAATATGAGTGATGTGGGAAGTGATTTTTGAAAACATTTTGGGACAACATTTTTTACTCAAGTTTAATGTTTTGAGTTTTGGATAAAGGATGTTTATGAACTTGGAAATATTTAGCGTAGAGTCATGACCTTCAATATAAACTAATTCAAAGATGATAACTAACTTAATCAAATGCATGGAAAATGATTCATTTCACATACAAGGTATCTAAGTTAGAGGTTGGTTTGATAGATGTTTTAAGTCAAAAAGTGTTGGTGTATTTCAACATTTTTTGCAAAGTTTGATGAAGTGAAGGATGAAATTTGATGAGGGTGAATGAAAATGTTTGACCCAATATTGACCTAAAGTGAACCATTTCTTGATAAGACCAAGGTAGTGAGAAACATGCTAGACCTCTAAATTTTTCAAAGCCTAAACACCCAATGATTTAGATAGGTTCAAGATCATGAAAAATCCTAAGGTTTTGACTAAAAAAGAATGCATACAAGTTTGGGTTATTCCTTGAAGCACGTTTGCAGAAGTTGTATCCAACCTAGTTCTATTTTGGTGTAGTGCTAAAAGGTGTTTTTTGAGAGCTTTTGGAATAAGATGCCTAAGTTTGAAATGACAACCTATAGACCTTCTCTTGGGGATTTTTATTTTTTGTGAAATCATTTAGAAAAGTTCAAGTTTGTGGGATAAAAGAGGATATTTATTGCCACATGGGTGGTGGTAATATAGGCCTTTTAGCCTCAATATCGGCTTGTTCCTCTTCTTCATCTATGATATATGCTACATTTCTCCACTAGTTGGGTGTTTCGTTCTTCTCAAATATGAAGGTTCTTAAAGTGATAATGATATCATTAAGTTCACCTTCTATGTGTGTGAGACTAGGTTGGAGGATTGGTGCTACAAGATTTGGTTGTTGAACTAGAGCAATCAATCGCCAGATGGTCATAAAGTGTAATGGTGTTTGAGACAATTTCTATGAAACTCAAGAACCTAAGGTTTGAGTGTTATTTTTGGAATGGTGCTACTCTTCAAAAACCAAAATGTTGAATGACTAGGGTCAATATTTCACTTCCTTGTCTAGAGGATATGTTACGAAAAATTTTACTTGAACTATCTGCGAGTTCCAAGTAACTGTTGATATCATAGATGTCTGAGTGAAGGAATGATCCTAGTAGTTTGTTTTATTTTAATTTCTACTAAGTAGGATGGTGTATAGGAGAAAATTTGCACCCCTTATGAAAATTCCCCTTTTACACTTCCTCACCTTAGAAAATCAAATCTGAAGGCGAAATTCCACATTAGCCTGCTACCTTCATTCCACTTGGCATCTATTTTTTGTGTCAATAGAAGAATAATTGTCAGGGACACCCACATGGCACATGGACATATGTGTGGCGTACTTACATCCTTGACAGATTCCTGCATCTGAAGTTGGTAGAGGAGTTACACTTCCTATTGGGAACGAATTGTAACGTCCCTCTTCGACCAACCAACCCAAAAATTCCTTATTATTGCTCATTCTTCCTTCAAATTCCTCCATTCTCATTCCATTTCATCCTATTGCAATTTCTACACAAGCTCTTGCACTCTCCAAGCATTCTAGAAATCACTTCTTGCACTCCAAGTAGCACTTTGGCACTCCACAACAACAACAACAACACTCCATCAACTTCATAGAGCAAGTGTGGAACAAACCATTGCAGTAGGGGCTTGAGTGATCTCTTTTCTCCTCCATTAGCTACTAAGCTCTTGGTGGAGGTGGTAAGAATTTTCACTCCTCTCCTCTATGATTTAGTTGAGTAGCTCTTTACTATTTTGTAGTGTTATTGTGTCCTCTACTTTCTATCCTTCTTTATCACATATTTCTCTATCATTGCTTTCTTGGCTATCCATGGAGACGGAAACACCAAAATAGGGGTCTAACTGAGGCAGACTGCTAAATAGCCCCCAACCAATTTCCTTCTTTCTTATGTGTAGGTGGATGTGCATTTGGAGCTAGCTAGAAAAAAGCTCTTTTGTGAGATCATCTTTGTCACCCTAGCTTTAATATACTTACTTTACCATACTCGTTTGTACTTATCTTATTTCATAGTTCTATTTTGTTCCCATAGAAATCATTAACTAGGTCATCAGCTTGTTTTCTTTTGGTTCTTACTATCTTTTCAATCCTCTGGTCATATGGACACTAGCACATTTGAGAGACACCAGCACACTACGCTTTCATCTTGGAACCGTGCTCCCATCCCTGAGCAAAGAGCTACCTGAGGAATAGTGTTGAACCCGAAAAACCAGCTTGCCTAGCCCCATTCTGGGTTTCAGGTCTATAGAGTGATTGAAGGACCTTATAGTCCTCATCATTCTTGTCCCTCATCTGAAACTTTCATTTAAAGTGAGGTAAGTTAGGACAGCCTTACGCTCTTGGCTCTCTATGACCTGGGCCCTTGAATGTGGTTGGTTCCCCTCTCTTACATTTTTGGTGAACCCAAGGTGAACCATTTTGCTTTCATTTTGCGATACTAAAAGACCCTTTCCTTGTATTCTAGGAGTGTTGTAGGTGTGAGTGTTGTGGGACTCTTCGCCTTGCAACCCAACCTGTGACCCCTAGTAGGTGTAGTTGGAAGGTTCCAAAAGTGTTGTGTAATGAAACCTTAATTGGGTCACAATCCTATCCTATCACCTTTTGCAGCCTCTATGAAATTGTCATCTATTGTGTGTAATGGCCTCTTTCCTGCATCAACCTATCCCCTCTATGTAGCTTGTGAGCAATGGTACTGGTATAACCTTCACTTCATAGGATCTATCAATGGGTCTTAGTAGGGAACCATCTCCTCTCTACATCCCTAAGTGAATCAACAGAAACATCATAGCAGGTGTTCTCATTGATCTAATGTCTCAAGTAAACATTATAACTGAGGAGATCATGCTAATCAACTTTTTCATAAAGATAGGTACGATGCACATGTAAGCACCATTTGCACACATGATGTAATTTTCGTACCTCCTTTGGGTAGTATTGTCTTGTAAGTTTTGGTTGGAAATCTATGAAGCTTTTGTTTGACATAATCTGTGGATCTGAACTCTTTAGAGTGAAGCTAGGTATCCCTTGGTTAGTGGCTATGAATTTTGTACCCTCGGTTGTGCATAAATGTCTAAAATTTATCCACAAGGGTTCCATGCATGTGAACCATGACACCAGTTATAAACCATTGTTTGCTCATGGTAACTACTCCTTATATTACTCTTGGCCTATGCATGTCGGTCCTCTTCCACCAAGAAAGGACCTTCTATACCAAACTTATCAGAATTACAAGAAAGGGCACTTAACACCAAGAGTAAGATACCCTTTGTCGCCTTATGTTGTTTAACATAGGGATTGCTTGAAAGCTGACAGTGATGCTGCCAAGGCACGTAGAAGGGAAGAAGAGAAGCAGTCCTAAGATCCTCCTTCCTCTTCCACTATTCAGCCTGACAATTCCTCTCACCCTATTGTGGTGCCATCCGATTTCGTTCTGCGTTTGTGAGAGAATCCTATCGTGCCCACTTGGCAAAATCCCGAGTGTCCCGCATTTGAGCTTCTTGTTTTTCCCACGGAACCTAGAACCATTTGGTATAGTAGGAAGAAAGGATCCCATGGAGATTCCTCTATGTCTCAGCCTTCGTGGCCTCCTACTACTTCTACTCCAAAAGTAGTGAACAGGAAGAGGCCCACTGCCAAGGCACTTCATCTAACTCCCCCTATTGTTTCCCAACCTTCTCCTCCTGCTCCCATTCAGGAGTTTGTTCCTCTACTAAAAACAACTATAGTGGACACTCCCATGGCTGAGCAAGAGCCCTTTGTTCCTTCGCATCCTCTGGCCTTCAGTTCAAAGAGTTGCAGAAATCACCTTGTGCGCAAGCGTAAGCACCAAAAAAAGGCTCTTGCTAATAAGCAAGCCTCCTTATAGATGAAGGAAGAGGAGATGACTGCCCATGTATCTAGGCCTCCTATCACTGTTGGAAACAAGCGACACTAAGAGGGGGGTGAATCAGTGTTGTGTAAAAATTAATTATTTTACTCTGATCCTTAATCCACTTAAAACATTTAATTTAAATCAATATGCAAAAACTGAAAGCAAGAAACCACACAACCATACCACAAGGATTTTTATGTGGAAACCTTGTTAGGGGAAAAACCACGGTGGATGGCCAATCCATAATAAGTTCTGAGTATACTCAAAAGAAATATTGCAAAATGGGAATGCACTTGCATTCAGGCTCACTACTCAAAATGGACTTACTATCCTTACCAAGGTTTGGAATAGATCCAAAAGAGAATGAATTGAAAATATAGCATCTACCAATGCTTGATTGTAGTTCTAGTTATGCTCTGATGACAAACTTTTATCTTTCTGACTAATATTGAACTTCTTCTCTACTCTACTCAAGTTCGCACACAAAGCCCTTATGCGTAAGTGAAAATGTGCATGATATTGCTCAAATACTCCTTGGATGTTTTCAACATACACCAATACTTCTTATTGTTCCACAAAAAATGATGTGATCGATCATCTAAATATATTCATGACTGGGGATATAATTGCTACAAGTCGGCTCAATAAAACTTAGGATATTTGAAACTTGTTGGCCCAAAATATGAATAAATTTGATGCGTATCCAAACATGTTGGCTAGTCCATAGCTAGGACCAATAATTAAATATTTGAACATGAAAACATTTTTACTAATTTCACTTAACACATCCAAAGAGTGCCACATTCCTTGAGTCAGCTACAATAGACAAATAGATAGAAAAATGTTCTACCGGACCTCCTACCTCGTACTGTAACTAATGCAACACCACAAAGCTCGATAATAAGATAATCCACATGCTTAAAAAGAAATTTCATGTATCCACAACACAAAAAGATGATTCGGTGAAGCTATTTGACCAGATACCATATTCCACACGTATTCTGTTGATAATACACACTGTATCACATTATCTGTCGGTATGACTGGATACTAAACTGTGGATCATGGGAATGACTTTAGTTGCCATCAATGACAAGATTATAAGCCATATGCCAACAATCTCCCCCTTTGGCATTGATGGAAACACTTAGTGAAAAATGACTAAGTGTCGAGACTAATAAGTACACTGTCAAAATGCAAAATACAGCTCCCCCTAAGAATATCAAAGCATTTTTCACTTCACTCTCTCCCCCTTTAACATCAATGACAAAATTGGGGCACCCAAAACTTGCAAAATTGTTCAACCATATCCAGAGACTTACAAAAATTTGAAGATGTCTACAAAGACATTCTTCAATCCACTTAATTTCGAGTCCCACGGGTGATCCCACAATAGTGGTTTACAATTTTTGGCCAAACTAGACATTGAAATAATTTTTTTTAACTAAATCTTCACTTTCGAGCACGTATAGTGGCTAAACCATGAGGAATTTGAAGATGATGCAAACTAGAGTTTCATGAAATTTTGGTTTTAGATTTTAAATATATTTTTTTCAAAAATTTTGGAATCGATTGCACTTCTTTTTCCATCTCCCTCAAAAACTAGTTTTTCCATAAAACAACATTTTTAAAAAGTGACGCCCACCGTATAATGCACCATTTTTTTTCCATGAAGGATAAAATTCTCATTCTTTCAAATTTAGATTTTTAACTCTGATATTTAGTGCTTCCATTTGGTTAGATAGTTTTTTATTGAATATTTTTTCTTTAATCAAGTTTTGAAGTCAAACCAATTACAATTCAGACATAGCGCGACCGTATAAGTGTAAATTTTTTTGTATGTATCGAAATTAAATTTTTATTTTTTTGTTGGATCAAGGAATTCAATATCTGGTGCACTCATATTTTTCAACTTTTTTTTTATAATCTATTATTTTTCCACATGTGTAGAACAAAGAGCTTGATTTTCAATGAAAAACCTACATTCACAAGAAATAAAAAATAAATATAATAATCAAATTAAATTTTATTAAAATTATAATTTTTTGGAAGCTTATAATAGGGACTACATACTTACAAAAAAATAAATTTTAAATGAATTCATTTGATCCCCCAAAAGGTAAATCAAAAGTGATTTTTTATCAGTATTTTGATAGGTGTAAAGGAGACTCCATTATAGGTATGGTTTAAAACTAGCGGGGTTCTATCCAAGAGGGCTTGGTCTAAGGTGGTCTGATAAAACCCTCTTCAATTGGAATCCTTTAAATGGAACATTTCAAGGCCTAAATCATTATATTTTCTAAAAATATGTGATTTCAGCAAAAATCAGGATCTCCTAGAAATTGTAAACCACTATTGTGGTAGCACCCCCGACACACTTTTCAAACTCTCCAAAATAGTAATGTTACCACAAAGAAGATATGCCAAGGTTTCAACAGCTTCGAGGCTCACTAGATCAGGAGCGGTCATAGCACTTTCAACTTCTTTCAAAGCATTCACCATCATCTCAATTTTTGGACTTATTAGCCCCCTAAGTTCACTTACTCTGCCAATAATCCTTTTGTTTTCAACCTTAAGATTCTTTATTTGATTGAGTAAAGATATAACCTAACTTTCTTGATGACAAATACTTCCTGCCAATGGGTCAAATGTGTTGGAAATAGTAACCAACTGCTGCTCAATATCTTTCACCTGCTTCTCATTTGCTTCAGTAAATTTTGACAAGACTAAGCAAGACTTGTACACTTTTCCTCCTTCAAATATAGTACTTTGAATATTCTTTATGCAGGAGCCTAACAGATTTTTATCTCTGGAAATCAATTCCTTTAGGCTATTAATCCTCATCTCTTTGAACTCCAAGGTCTTCACTTTATCTAGGGTCGATTTCTCAAAAGATTTGAAATGAGAATCTACAGAGCTTATTAACTTTTTCAACTCAATGGAAGAAGAACCTGATGGGTCCACAACATAAGTAGGTATTATTTCTGTAGGACTTTAGATGCAAGCTTCAAAATTTCATTGTCTTCAATGTGAGACTTCAATATCTTTTCACTAGCTTTGGCTTGGGCAATTTTGGTGACATTCATCATCTAAATTGGAGACAAAGTGGAAATATTAATTGTTCTTTCATCCAACTTAGGATCAAGGTCAACATGTTGCTCCAATAAAGGTCTCTTCACTTCCTCTATCCTGATTTCTTGCTCCTTTTTCTTTCCAACTTGAGATTCTACTTCAGGATTGGCTTTAGACATTTTAATTTCTTCAATATGTGCCTCTTTTGCTTCATCAACTGCCTCAGTTGGGACCTCAGATACAATAGGTGTCTCTGAGTTTTTTGCATTTGGAGAGGTCAGATTATCCTCAAACACTGGAGGATCAGACACATTCATGTTCTCCTCATTTTCATTTCCTTCTTTTGACTTATTTATCTCTGTATTCACTTCCTCATATCCTTCAACATGTTCAGTATTGATCTCCTTAATATTTACTTTTTTCTTTGACAAGTACTCTTCCAGAATTGTCTTAGTTTCACTAATAACTACATCAGTGTCACCAATCATGAGTTTGTTTATTCTTTCTTGCTTCTAAAATCCTTTTTAGCTTTATGAAGAAGTAAATCCATTTCTTCAATTCCCATTTCCGGGCACAAGTTAGCAAGAACTCTTTTCCTTAGATTTTCTTCCTCTATTCTAGCACTCTCACTCCTAGCTTCCAATGCATTATATAGGCTTGTAGCCAAGCCAAATATAATTTCAACAAGAGTTTTATTGAAAATATTCAAGTGCTTAATAGTAGCTTCTTCAAGGATCTTCTTACCAGAATCATCAAATGTCTCATATAGGTCATAGAGTGGTATGAGATTTCCATCATTTACTACTGCATCTTCAACTTCCTCAACTAACATGTTGGGCTTGTCAAATTTGGTCCTTTTCTTCGCTTCTTTACCTTTTTCAGAGGGTTTTCTCTTGTTTAGTTGGACAGCATGAGTCTTGGAGGATTTTAACTCTCTTACTACTTCTTCAGAGTCAATTTCTTCCTCTTCATCTGCCAATACAACTTTGTAAGTTCTTGAGCTTTTATTCTTCTTTCTTCTCCCAGAGGCTTCAGCTTGATTTGGTTGTGTTGCAGGGGAATTCCTAGTTGATCTAGTGTTAACAGAGGATGTTCTCAGACCAGTAGATGATGCCTTTTCATTCTTTTCGGCTACTTCAGCTTCATCTCTTTGCCTTCTTATTTCTTTCAGTTTCTCAACTGGAAGACCCATTATTTCTACAAAAGCTTTTGTTTCCTTTCTCACCTTTCTGATTGACTTGGGCTTTCTCAAATCAGAATGAACTTGTAGAATTTTCTTTACATAGGTGCCAAACCTTTCTTCATTAGGATCCAGTGGTTAATTTAGCAGATGTTCAACATACATCCTCAGAATTTTCCCATCTACTTCATACCCCATCGGCATGATCCAAATAGTTCTAGGATCAACAGCTTCCATGTAACACTGGTCAATGTCTGTCATAAAGCATATAGTGTCTTTATACTGTTCTACTATTGTGGTTGGAATTCTCTCTCTAGCATTCATTAAGCTTTGGAAGTTTTTGAAATGACCCCATAGGATTTTGTTGTGGGTCTATTGATCACCAAGTGTGCATAGTAAATCCTAGATTTGAACAACTACCGACATATCTTTGCACCATTGAACTTTACCAACTCCTAGCATTTCACCAGTGAAGTAGAAATATATAGATATTAACAAGTTTCTGAACTTGAATACATTCTTCTTGTCCTTCTTGATCTTTCTCAGATTCTCCAGCAGTTGAGCTCTGAGCAACTCACATAGATCAAAATCTTCATTTTGTTTGATCATTTCATACATTGTATAGATAGTTGTGTCAGATATAGAATTCTCCCGGCTTGAATGGTAAATCTTGTAGCCTATGACCATGGATGCGAATTTTACATCAACTTCGACAATATTTTCTATAGTCATTTCCCTTTTGTCCCAATGCGAGACAATTGCTTTGGTAACCTCATCATTCTTTACCAACTTCAATACGGGAAGTCTTCCAGAGGAATTCAAGCCTGTAACTACACAAATAGCTTCCTTGGAAATTTTGAATGGCACATCCACCCACATAAATTCATCATGCACATGGCTCAATATGTATCGAATCCACTCATCCTCCTCAAATATAGGAAACTTTGTGATCTGCGCAAATTTCTTGTCCACTAGGGTTTGGAATTTAGGTTTCACAGAAAAATTTTCTTGAACTATTTGATTAGAATATAATTCCAACAACTGTGAACTACCCAAATATTCAATATTAGTGTGCACATATGCCCTAATATCCTCTATATGCAGAACTCCATACGGAATCAACGAAAATGCACCTAGGGGTTATGTGTCAATGGACTTATATGGATGCCACTTGAACTTTGGTCGTGGCCTATCCTTGACTTCAACTATAAGAGGGGTGGACATAATTCCAAGCACAAAAATTTATAGGTTTTGTAATAAATACCTTTCAGAGATGAAATAGAATTTGATTGCAAATTCTCCTCTATGCTTGAATCATTTCACAATTTGGCAAAGATCACCTCAGAGCGCTCCAAGCTTCTTTTGTCTAAATGCAATGTAACAAATGAAAGTGAAAATTGTTCTTTTATTTTCCTCGAACCTAACTTTTTACTTTTGCAATAAATGCCCTTGCCCTAACTCAACCAGTTTACTTTCCTTTATGTTCTGAGACAGATAATTCTTATGAAGATCTCCAATATTCTTTACTAATGTCATAGATTCTTTATACAATGTCTGAGAGGTATCAACTGGACTCATCTGAATTCTAGTACCAATCACGTGTAGGGGGTTTAGGAGTTTTTCTTGATAGCTCCCCCTATAATAGAGGCCTAAGATCAATTTCATGAAGTGTTACCAGAAGAGGCTTCTGGTGTGGATCCATTTTATTCTACATAGGGATTCTTCTTCACCCATTTCTTCTGCATTTTTTTCTTGATCTCATCAGTAGCGAATTTCCATTTTCCTTTAACATCAAGTTGCATGTTTTGTTTTACCGGACCTCTTCTATTCCAATAGAATCTAGAAGTGTGACCAAATTTATTGCAGTTGTAGCACACAACACTTCTTTGTCTAGGAAAATTGTTCCACTAACTTTGTCTTGATCTGCATTGGTTAGCAATATGCCCAAATCTATTGCATGCATAATATCTGACATTTCTTTGAAAGTTGTTTATCATAATTTTGCATTCACTTGACTTATGTCCATACTTATATTAGTTAAAACACTGACCTGAGAATGATGGTCCATTTGCATTCACTCTACTCCTACACTGAGAAGCCATATGACCAAATTTGTTGCAGGTATAACAATAACCATTAAATTTTTTAGCATTAGGTCACCTTACCGGATTCCTTCTAGGTCCTTTCATCTGGTTTTCTTGTATGAGTTTTCTTGGTCTAGGATTCCTTTGTCCAGATCTGGAGTTTTCTCCTTCTTCATATCCAAGACCTCGTCGGTCACCATTAGTCCTTTGTCCCTTGATTAGTTCATCAAGTTTGGCTGAGCTTGCATTGAATTTCTCCTCATACTCATTTGCAGTAGCAAGTTCATTTCTGAGTTCATCAAGCTACTTTTCAATTTCTTCTTCATTGTTCTTGGATTGTTCCAATTCATTAGCTAGTTGATTATATTGTTCTGAATTTTATTTCAAGGATTGTGCAATCTTTTCTTCATTCTTATTTCTATCCTAAAATTCATTGGTCATCTTCATCATGATAGATTCCATCTCATGCTTCAGGGCAACATTCTCTTGGGAAAGATTTTCACATTCTTTTGTTTTCTCTTTCAAATCCTAACTGAGTTGATCATCTTCCACAATCTTTCTCTTTTGTTTCAGCTGACCACATAATTCCTTTCTTTTCTCCCTTGATTCATTGATCTTGTCTTTTAAGGACTAGATGATTTTTTTTGTATTCTCAATATTATCCTGCAATTCCCGGATCTCAAATTTTGACTAGTCAAGATCATCCAAAGCCACCATAAGTTGTTGTTGAAGACTGCTTGTATCCATTAAGAACACTTTTCAAGATCTCACCAAGTTGTTAGACTTCCTTCGAGGAACTAGCCCTGATACCAACTATTGGAAACAAGTGACACTGAGAGGGGGAGTGAATTAGTGTTGTGTAAAAATTAATTATTTTACACTAATCCTTAATCCACTTAAAACATTTGATTAAAATCAATATGTAGAAACTAAAAGCAAGAAACCACACAACCATAACACAAGGATTTTTACATGGAAACCCTGTTAGGGGAAAAACCATGGTGGATGGCCAATCCACAATAAGTTCTGAGTATACTCAAAAGAAATATTACAAAATGGGAATGCACTTACATTGAGGCTCACTGCTCAAAATGGACTTACTATCATTACAAAGGTTTGAAATAGATCCAAAAGAGAATGAACTAAAAATATAACATCTACCAATGCTTGATTGCAGTTTTGATTATGCTCTGATGACAAACTTATGTCTTTATGACTGATATTGAACTTCTGCTCTGCTCTGCTCAAGTTCACACACAAAGCCCTTATGCGTAAGTGAAACTGTGTATGATATCACTCAAATACTCCTTTGATGTTCACAACATACACCAATACTTCTTGTTGTTCCACAAAAAATGATGTGATTGATCATCTAAATATATCTGCGGCTGAGGATATAATCGCTACAAGTCAGCTCAATAAAACTTAGGATATTTGAAACTTGTCGGCACAAAATATGAATAAATTTGATGTGTATCCAAACAAGTTGGCTAGTCCATAGCTAGGACCAATAATTAAATATTTGAACATGAAAAAATATTGACTAATTTCACTTAACACATCCACAACGCGCCACATTCCCTAAGTCAGCTACAACAGACAAATAGATAGAAAAATGTTCTACCGGGCCTCCTACCTCGTACTGTAACTAATGCAACACCACAAATCTTGATAATAAGATAATCCACATGCTTAAGAAGAAATTCCAGAGATCCACAACACAAAAAGATGATCCGGTGAAGCTATTTGACCGGATACCCTATTCCACACGTATTATGCCGGTAATACACACTATATCACATTATCTGCCAATATGACTGGATACTAAACTGTGGATCATGGGAATGAATTTAGTTTCCATCAATGACAACATTAGAATCCATATGCCAATAGTCACATCATCCTCTCTCCTTCCCTCTACTTTTGCCTAGTCTAGTTCTGTCTCTCTTCTAGCTTCCGTTGTGAGTATGAATTTGTCTGACCCTAAAAAGGTGTAGGTGTTCATCTCTCCTTCAATAGATTCACCCTTGTTGATGTCCCTTCTAGATGTCCCACATTTATTGAAACCCATGGATATGATGAACACTTCGATGGTATCCGCTGAAGTTCTCTCCCCCTCCTCTTCCTTTGCACCTCTCACCTCATGTGTGGGGAGTTCACATCCCCCAGTGAAGTAGAAGGTGGAGGGTGGTCCTTCCAGCAATGAAGGACATAAGAGGATCCCACCTTCTCTGAAAGGTGGTCTCACATTGACTTGTTATGTCCTAGTGACAAAACCAATCTCGGCTTCCCCTGAGTTTTTCACTACTCCCAAGTCACTCAATGAGCCTAGCGGTGAATCTCAAGCACAAACTTCTGTCTGTTGAGGTCAAACATGGCACTCCTATAAAGCATGTTTAACTCTCTGGATGAAATTCCATCCTTATCAGCGATCTTCACAAAATCGTTGACCTTAGCTCCACAAGAGCTCGGTGGAGAGGACCTTGCAGGGCCCTCTTCCTTAGCCCTTGTTACAGGAGGGTTGAAAGCTCCTCCCTTTAACATTCCACCACTACAGGTTCATCCTCCTTCCCCCTACGATGATCTAGAGTGGGAAGCGGATGACCTCTTGGTCAATCAGTGTTAGGTGAGGCCCCTTGTTTATCTTTAGATTAAATGTGTGTGTGTTGTGATGTGTTCCCCCATGATCGTGCTATGTGTGTCTGGATGACCCTTTTCACCCTTGTTGGTGCTTGGATTCAGGCATGGTTGTTGTGTCATAAACCTTCTTCTATTTGTATAATCATTCTTCCATGTTTGTGATTGACTTTCAATAAATTGGGGATGATGCAAAGCGTTGGGGGCATTTAGGCTTCCCTTCCATAACCCAATTTTTTTATTTTTACTTTCTCTTCTTGTGCATTCTTCACATGGTCTGATATAGTAGGGGGTTGATGATCAATAGTTCATTTTATATACTATTATTATACTACATATATATTTATGAGTAGCTCAAACCCTGAAATATCAAATCACTCTTGTGCCCTATGTTTGTAATGTTTATTTTTGTTTTTATTTTATCTGTCTCTCTTCTTTGCTTGAGTTCTCTCTTTCATGTGTGACAGTGCCATTTCTATAACATTTCAATTTTTAGAAAGTGCATTCGTTTCCAATGAATCTTTTCTCAAGAATCTTCACAAACCTCTTTTCAAGAATCACATTCTCGACTTGAAACCCTAATGGAATGTGTTTCCTTCATCATGGGTTTACAAAGAAAGAACTTGAGAACCTTTCCTTTGAGGTGGGAGCATCTTTGAACTTCCCCTCACGTGGGGGCATTTTCTTCCTTTAAAATTCCTTGATGAAGTGAACATCTTTTGAAAGGATTCCTTGATGATGAATCGATTCGAGCAAGAAAGATCTCTTCCATACTTTTGAACAATGTGTCCCTTGAGTGGACCCCCTTCTTCATGTCAGGTTCCCGAGGGACCCCTTGGAAAGTTTTCCAATCTATTGACAGTCTATGCGACTATTCGCTTACTTGCCTACGTGGCCACTTTTTGACATGTTTTATCTGTGGGTAAACATGTCGCTTTACAGGTGCGCCTGTGAAGCCATTTACGACTCTATGGAGTCCCCTTCCTTGGGTTTCCTCCATGCAAGAGATCTTGGGGGATGCCCTTCCTATAGGTTTGTGGATCTGTAGGGTGTTTCCTTTGAGCTTCCTCTATGTGAGAGATCTTAGGGGTCACTCCCCTGCAAGTCTGCTAGTCTGTAGGGCACTTTTTGGGTTTCCTTCATGTGAGAGATCTTAGAGGACACCTTCCCTGTAGGTCTACGAACCTATAGGACTCTTTTTTTGGGCTTCCTTCATGTGAGAGATCTTTGGGGACGCCTCCTTGTAGTTCTGCGAATTTGTAAGGCACTTCTTAGGTTTCCTTCATTTGAGAGATCTTGGAGGACACCTTCCCTATAGGTCTGTGGGCCTATAGGACACTTTTTTCTAGGCTTCCTTCATGTGAGAGATCTTGGGGGATGCCTCCTTGTAGGTTTGCGGGTTTGTAAGGTGCTTTTGGGGATTCCTTCATGTGAGAGATCTTTGTGGATACCTTCCTTGCAGGTCTGTGGGTCTGTGAGGCGCTTAATTCTCGGGGCTTCCTTCATGTGAGAGATCTTGGGGGTTGCCTCCTTACAGGTCCGCAGGCCTGTAAGACACTTTCATTCTACACCTTCATATTTTTTTGGGGTTATGAAGTCCTTTTCCTACCCTGCACTTTCGAGCTTGCCAGATTGTAGTCTACTTCCTCAACGGTTCAGGTATATACTTCTAACCCTATTCACTCTTTGATATACTTTACCGAAGCACTCATCAGTATTCTTGCTTGCTAAAGTGGGGGAAAAATTAATAGGAGAGGATTTGCACCCCTTATGCAAATTCCCCTTTTACATTTCCTCACCTTAGAAAACCAAATCCAAAGGAAAAATTCCACATCAGCCCACTGTCTTCATTCCACTTGGCATTTTTTTTGCATCGATAGAGAATAACAATCGGGGACACCCATGCGGCACGCTTACGTCCTTGATGAATTCTTGTGTCTAAAGTTGGCAGAGGTGTTACACTTCCTATTGGGAACTAATTGTAACGTCCCTCTTCGACCAACCAACCCAAAAATGCCTTATTCTTACTCATTCTTCCTTCAAATTCCTCCATTCTCAATCCATTTCATCCTCTTGCACTCCACTACAGTAGCAACAACACTTTGGCACTCCACTGCAGTAGCAACAACACTCCATCAACTCCATAGAGCAAGTATGGAACAAACCATTGCAACAGCCTGGCTTGAGTCCTCTCTTTTCTCCTCCATTAGCTAGTGAGCTCTTAGTGGAGGTAGTAAGCATTTTCACTCCTCTCCTCTATGATTTGGTTGAGTAGAACTTTACTGTTTTGTAGTGTTATTGTGTCCTCTACTTTCTTTCCTTCTTTATCACATATTTCTCTATCGTTGCTTTCTTGGTTATCCGTGGAGGTGGAAACACCAAAACAGGGGCCTAACTAAGGCAGACCCCTATATAGCCTCCAACCAATTTCCCTCTTTCTTGTGTGTAGGTGGACATGCATTTGGAGCTAGTTGGAAAGCAAGCTCTTTTGTGAGATCATCTTTGTCACCCTAGCTTTAATATACTTACTTTATCATATTAATTTGTACTTCTCTTATTTCATAGTTTTGTTTTGTTCCCTTAGGAATCATTAGCTAGGTCATCAGCTTGTTTTCTAGTGGTTCTTACTATCTTTTCGGTCCTCTAGTCATATAGACACCAACACATTATGCTATCGTCCTGGAACCACGTTTCGTGCCCGAGTAGAGAGCTACTTGAGGAATAGTGTTGAACCCGAAAACCAACTCGCCTAGCCCCGTTCTGGATTTTAGGTCTGTAGAGTGATTGAAGAACCTTATAGTCCTCGTCATTCTTGCACACAGTTGATGATATAAAAATTCCACACAGTTTATTCCAAAAATCTTGCATACTAACATCATGGACTGTGAAAACAAAATGTTATTAACTCATCATTCTTGTCGCTCATCTAAAATTTTCTTTTAGAGGTAAGTTAGGGCAGCCTTTCACTCTTGGCTCTTCATGACCTGGTGCCTTGAACGTGGTTGGTCCCCCTCTCTTATAGATGGAAATAATGGATGAGGGACTATATGATTTATTTGGTTTTCCAATTGTTTTGTTCTAACAATAATCTTGTAAAAATATTTTATTTTGTCTTTCCCAATTGTCAGTAGCATAAAGAAATAGCACTATTTTTTGAGCAAAATGCATAAGACTGTGAGAAAAAGTGGCCAGATTTAGCAAGTGCAACTGATGTGTGTTTCTATCAAGTGCATTTTTTTCAGGAAAAATCAAGCATCTTTTTGGCAAATGCAAGCATCTTATTGTTAAGTGCATTGGTTTCTCAGAAGCAAATGCAAGGGAATAAAAGAAAGTGTGTGGGCCCCATAGCAATTGCTCAATTTCTATCAAATACAACTAATTTTCATCAGTGGCTTTTCTGGAACAGAGAGAAAATGCAATGAAATTTTGGCAACTACTCAGAAAATGTGATAATTGCACTAGAATTTTGTGCAAATGTAAATGAATTTTTGTCAAGTGCTCCAGAAAATGTGAGAACAAATACAACAAATTTTTTTGAGCAATCTTTCTCTAGATTTTTTGCAATTTTAAAGTTGGTTTTTCTCTCAATTTCTCTATGTTTGGAGTATTGCAAATGATACAACAAAAATTGGACTGACTCAAAAAGCATGGACTTGTGTGACCTTCATGTCTATAGCTCAAGTTGTGAAATCATGACACCCAAGGCATAGTTCCCAAATGTTTACTTTGATCAATGCACCCTAAAATAAAAGCCTGAATATTCAAAAACCTTTTAAGGGAAATCCTTTCAAGGAGTGCAAACATAGGGCTCCTTTCACAAGTATACACTAAGTCAAAGGGTTTACGATTCAACCATCATGTTCACTATTTTTTTGGATGTGTTCTTTTTAGATCATTGAGCACAGAGTTTGATGTCAAATTGTTTTGAATGTATTTGGCAAGTTTACCATAAACAAGCATTTACAACCCTAGTGAATAGAAACCATTCTTTTAGGTAGGCCTACCTCATGCCCTGAAGGGATGATTTTACATGCAACTTATGGTGCGGGCATGTAGTCGGACATGGCTAGTAACTTCTCGAAAGTAAATTTTGATGCACCACTTTCAAAGAATTTTTTTGGATAAAGGGGTAGCTTCTAAAACAATTTGGCTCTTAGTAATGTTCTGGGGATATTATTTTTAGGCCCCTTTACATGCAACATTTTTTTCAATTAAGAACCTCCCTGCCCTTATGGGTTTTTACACATCACAAGGATACTGAGGGAGAATACGTCGACATAGGCCAATAGCACCCAATGGGATGATGAACTTTCCTCACACCCACAACTTATTTATATAGCAATACAAAATGAAAGTATTGCTTGGGTCGCCTATGAGTTCTCCAACACGGGATGTTTCTCAATAGGAAAGCCCTCTAAGAAGGTATGCTTGAAAAGAAAGGTGTGAAGCTCAAGATGTTTTTGCTCACCCAAGATCGCCAAAAGGTGTGAGGGGTGAAGACAACCATCTCGCTTGCCAAACACTGAATGCACAACAAACACTTCATAGTAGTTTGATTCTTTTTAAGCACCTCAAGTGATGCTATCCCAAAAAATATGTGAATAAAATGAAATAAATTGTTCTTTTTAATTGCACCAATATGAAGTATTTAGGATATCATTCACTTAAGATAGCAATGGTGCAAGACAAAAAGAATAACTTGTTCATTTTTAAACCAAAATTTGAGTGTTTCTAAAAAATCAACCTAGTTTTTAACTTGGTCAACAAAAGTGGAAACAAGCATGCATCAACAAAAATAAATCATTTTGTGTTCTTTTTATGCACCAAAATCAAAGTTCCTAATTATGAAAACTTGAAAAGAAATCATTTTTAGAGCACCTTATTTGAAATGTTTTGTTCCTTTTTATGCACCAAAACAACAATTCCTAACTTATAAAACTTTGAAATGGTTTATTTTAAGAGCACCAAAATGAAAGATTCATTTGTGTTGTTCTTTTTAAAGCTCCAAATAAAAGATTCATTTGTGTTGTTCTTTTTAAAGCTCCAAATAAAAGTTCCTATTTTAAGAAAGCTTGAAATGATTCATTTTAAAAGTACCAAAATGAAGTATGTGTTTGTCTTGTTCTTTTTAAAGAACCAAATAAAAGTTCCTATTTTAAGAAAGCTTGAAATAGTTCATTTTAAGAGCACTAAAAAAACAAGTTTGTTTGTTCTTTTTATGCACCAAAACAAATATTCCTAACTTATGAAAACTTGGTAGATCTGGAATGCTTTGACCATTCATCTTCCCTACAAAAAACAAGATAATGTCCTTCAAAATCTGCATACAAACACGTTAGCACCTATTACACATTCAAAAATAGCCATATGTCAACAAAAAGTCAATTACAAAAGTGTAGATCATGTGCATAGGTTTGTCATGGCAAATGTTTAGGAATCACAATCAAATGCACCCCTGTCTGAATCAAATGCTCGGGTTTTAAAGCAAGTGTTCCCCTGTCATCAGTTAAATGTTCAAGTTTTAGACCAAGTGTGCCCCTGTCAGAATCAAATACTCAGAAAATTGTCAAACACGTAGTTCTTAGTGTTAGATGCATGGTTTTCAGAGTCAAGTGTGTGGTTTTCTTGATTGGTAATTGTATATTTTTTTGGGATAGTACATGTAAACTTCTTCAAATGCGATTCCAAAACCTAAAACTTCAAAAATGGATCATACGAGCATTAGTGTAGGAGACAAGGGTCCTTTCGAGCATGCCTAAATGTGTGAGGGGGAAAATCATAGATGCAAACAAGATCAAATGTGACTGAAAACATAATCTAATCTAAGATCAAGAACATAAATCTAGATTTAATCCTACACTTACGAAATGAAACTAAGCTATTGAAAACATATTAAGAAATCCTATGATTACCAAATTGAATTCAAAACAACAACAAAGTGTTACCATCCTGTATCGGAATGTGTTCACTTGATGTTGGACTGTTCATGTCACTGTGAAGCCTCCATAGATTGTGTGCAAAAGCTTGATGCTTGAATGGTTGGTTGATCGAAGAAATATTGAAGCTCTAATGGTGGTTGTGAATGTCGGCAGTACTTCGTTGTGCAAAATGATGTTGACTCTTCGATCCTTTTAAATTGTGAGGAAAGAGGTTTGTTATATAGAAAATGAGATTCGAAACAGTTGATCAGGATTAAACAATGTTAAATCAAGATTGACAATTGAAGGTGTTGAGAGAATTTAGACATGAATAGATTATGCAAATTTGATTACACAATTTGTGCGATTGAGGAATAGTTTGGTTAGTCAGGAATTAGATTGATCAGTTAGGATTTAGATTGATTAGTCAGGATTTAGATGGCTTAGTTAGGAAATTGATGGCTTAGTTAGCAAATTAGATTGATTAGTCAACAATCGTAATTTACTCAATCAGAAAGTGGGTGAGGAAAATTGATTAATTGATTTAATTAATTCATTCATTTTTGGAGTTGAATGCGCAAATCAAGTTTGACTTTTGTAAACAAAGTTGCATTAGTTTGATTTGATTTTTGATAATGATGTGAATAGTTAAATTTAATTTACTCAAATTTTTGAGGGAAAGTGTTGTAATTAAATTATCATGATTTAATAATTTAATTAACTTAGGGGAATAAGATGATTTAGCAACATAATTAAATAATTGACATTATTTAACTAATCGGGATGAAATAAAATGAGATTAGGACTTTATTAAATAAATATAATTTATTTAATTGACCTCAAAATGAAGAAACATGAATTAATCAAATAATGTTGTTTATTTAATTAATAACAGAAATAGGGTTTTTAAGACTTCATTAAATAAATGGAATTTATTTAATTTGTCAAAATTGATTAAAAAATGAATTAATTAAATAATGTTGTAATATTCAATTAATAGAGTAAATTAGGGTTTTGGATGCTATTGCGATCTATTTTGAGATGTTGCAAGATGTTGCAGGATGTTTCTAAGATATTGCGAGATGTTTTTAGGATGTTGAGGGATGTTGAGGGATGTTGTGGGATGTTACGGGATGTTGTTCGATGTTGTTTAGGGTGTGTGATAGTGGTAAAGGTTTCCATTATTTAGTACTTATTATTAATTATTTAATCTAGCCACATGCAACTAGAATTTAGAGCGCTTTGTATTATATAAAGTATATATAATAATTTTATATATGTATTTGGTATTTTTGTTAAAGAACAAGATATATAATAAGTAATATAATTATATTATTTATAATATAATAATTTATTTTTTATTATATAAAATATACATTATATTAATTATGCTAATTTATACTTAACTACGTAGGGTAAAGGATGTAGAAATTTTAAAACCTAATATATATTTATTTGATAGTTTTGTTAAAAAATAAGATATATAATAAATAATATAATTATATTATTTGCAATTTATTTGTTATATAAAATATACATTATATATTAATTATGCTAATCTGTACTTAACTACGTAGGATAAAAGATGTCAAAATTTTAAATCCTAATATATATGTATAAATGATAGTTTTGTTAAAGAATAAGATATATAATAAGTAAATATAATTATATTATTTATAAAAAAAATTATTATAGAAAATATATATTATATACTAATTATACTTAGAATTTATAATTAACCGTGTAGGGTAAAGAATGCAGTAATTTTAAAACCTAAATGTGCTCATTATTAGGATCTTGGCCGTAATTTTCATTTTAATAAACATACTCTAAAACCCTCATTGAAACTTTATTTTCAAGCTGCAGCTTGTCAAATTGGAGAAGTGAGGTCAATCCCAGGGAGGAAATCAAAATCGGCAGGGAAAGCAACACAAAACCCGCGGGGCAAATAACACAAAACTGACGGAGAACAGTCAAAAAATAATGAAAAATGATGGACGGCTGAGATTCATTTTACTGTCAACAAGGGAAAATGTTCTTGTGAAACTCAAATAAGAAAATGCCTTCGATGTAATTAGGTATCTATTTCTTATTAATAAAAATGCGTTGACAAGATCATTTCGTTCAAGCAACATAGCAAATGTAAAACAAATGCCAAAAATCGGCTTTGTATGGCTGTATTGAGCAACCCTGCTTTCAATTTGATCACGTATTTTGCGTGTTCAAGAAAATCAGTCATCCCTTTCCCTTACTGATACTCCAGAAAAAAATAATAGCAATGAATATAAATACATAGCCCCAGAGATCTTATCCGATGCAAGCTATACAAAGCGAACCTTAACTTGTTCAGTGCAGTTGCCTATTTCGGTTGGGGCGGTGCAGGACTCGACGACACTACTTCTGCGGCTCTGGTGAGCACACCAACATACTTCTCCACCTACGGCAACTGGGAAAAAACACAAATTCAGGCAAAAATGGCGGGTCCGCCAAATGTGTGTTCCAATATTGGGGATGGAAGGCCGTAATCTGCATATTTATGGCGGGTTTTTAAGCTGCGAATTTCATGCTTTATTTCACCAACGGGACAGAATGGCATCTATATAAAAATAGATAGCTTTTTGTTTTAGGGACTTTGGGGGACTATTTCGTAGGACAGGGTATAGAAATTTCTCTCAAGTTGAAAATTTTCTACTGCGATACTAAATTGAGTGATTATAAGATCTTTTTAATAAGTTCTAGGAGGAGATTTGGGCTACGAATATTTTAGGCCCTATCAATTGCAATTAGATGAATTAGTTATTTTGTTATAAGACATTCACTCTAGGGTGGAAAGGTCTTAAAAGCTAAAAAATATCAGTTTCATAGGATCATCCAAGAGAAAAATTTGTCATCTAGGGGTGGTTCCCAATCATAAAGATATCTAAAGGTTGAGATTTTAGGATCTTGATGTTGGTTTTTTCATTAGGATTGGGATATAGGATTTTATTAAATAGTTTGATTAAGGGGATGAAAATGTGACAAGGTAAAGATATGAGGAGACATGTATATCAGAAATATAATTAGGTCTAAGGATAAACTAAAACAAATAATAAATTGATAAAGGTTAAAAATATGTAAGAGGACAAGGTGATACATGTATAGTAGGACATGGTTAGGGATGGTGAAAAATAGGATCTTAAACATAGATGCAATAATAAAATCTAAAATGAGTGCAAATGATATAAATGAAATTGTTGAGTATATAATTTTTCATTTTTTTAATTTTCTTTCAATTTTGTAAATGTATGAACTGTTAAAATAACTAGAAAGATAAATCTTTTAGTTTGAGTTTAAAAAATGTGTTGTGAATTTTTTTAGTTCTTTATTTGTGTGTGGTTATGTATGTATATAAAACATGTGCAAACCAATTTCACAAAGTCTATCTCCAACAAGCCTCACACTAATTCACAACAACTAGAGTTACGACTAATAATTTACTAAGGGAGAGGGGCCCATAGTGGAGCAGGGTCCAATAGGTGGGATAGAAGTAGTCCTTAGTGGGCCCCATAGTGAAACACCTTAATATCCAATTGCAAAACACTTTTTATCCATAAAGTACACAAATTGACAAATCATTTGATGCCACATCAACACACCAATAAAATATGACTTAGTGCACCACTATTGGTCTCACCTTTTTTTCGGGGTATTTTTGGATATCTCAACAAAAAGTATGTTGATGTGGCATCATATTTCCACGTAGGTTTTTGAGAAATGCAAAGTTAGGGTGCTCCACTATGGGCCCCTCTCCCTATTCATTAGATAAATTGTGCTAAAACTTAGACAATTATGACTTAAATATAACAATTTGGAAAATAAAGATTACTTTAAAATGTGATCTAGATGCACTTGTGAGATGGATTGATCCAGAAGAAAAGTTCTCAAAATATTCTCCTAATGGTGCCTATGGAATTTTTAGGCCTCAGTATCAAAAGTTCAAGGTTGGTCTAAGGAAAACAACCATCATGATAGCATTAAGTGGTCCTAAAAGCCACTATAACATCTTTATCTAAGGGGTATCCTTATCTAGGGATAGTTGGGGCTCTAAAATGTTTCAAGAGGGTTTTCGATATAGACATTCCTAACTTCTCAAAATTGTATTTACCTATCAATCAATCATATAAGATATATAATTGCATATAAATCTAAGAGGTCTTATAATGACTTTTTTTTTAATGTAAACACAAAGTTAAATGAAAACTAGGAGACCATAAAGATATAATGGAACTTAGGCATGAGAGGTGAAGAAAACATGGGGAAAATAGAAATGGGAATAGATGTAAAAGGTTGATGATGGATGGAAACTTGTAAGGAGGAGGTATCTATATATTAGAAAGTAAATTCAATCAATTTTTAAACTATTATAATGTAAAACTAAGCTATAGGTTGCAAAAGCTCAAAAATAACATACCAATGTGTAAATTTAGCTATGCAAGATGTTGTGAGGCTTATCAAAATTTCCATAGTAGATTGAATAAAATTTGAATCAATGTATGATTTCTCTAATCACTAAGATGAACTTACTTATTTATGAACTCACTTAAAAATTTCTCTCAAGTTGAATGTTTTCTACTATGATATTAAATTGAGTGATTATGAGGCCTTTTTAATAAGTTTGATGAGGAAATTTGGGCTATGAATATATTAAGCCCTATCAATTGTAATTAGATGAATTATCTATAAAATTTTAAACTTGATTCAATACAAGGATTTTATTATAATACATTCAATCTAGGGTAGGGAGGTCTTAGAGCTAAAAAATGATTAGTTTCTTAGGACCACCTAAGAGAATATTTTGTCATCTAGAGGGTGGTTCCCAATCATAAGGATATCTAAAGGTTGAGATTTTATTGTCTTGGAGTTGGTTTTTCCATTAGGATTTGGATATAGGATTTTATTAAATAGTTTGACTAAGAGGATGAAAATTTGACAAGGTAAAGATATGAGGAGCCATGTATATCAAAAAGATAACTAGGTCTGAGGGTAAACTAAAAAAAAAGTGACAAGGGTTAAAAACATGTAAGAGGACAAGGTGACACATGCACACTAGACCATGGCTAGGGATGATGAAAAATAGGGTCTTAAACATAGATGCAATAATAAAATCTAAAATGAGTGCAAACGATATAAATGAAATTGTTGAGTATATAATTTTCTATCTTTTAATTTTCTCCCACTTTTGTAAATTCCTGTTATGAATTTTTTAGTTATTTATTTGTGTGTGGTTGTATACGTATATAAAACATGTGCAAATGAATTTTACCCAAGCCTATCTCCAACAAGCCTCACACTAATTCACAACAACTAGAGTTAGGACTAGAAATTGACTAATCATTAGATAAACTATGCTAAAACTTAGATAATTAGGACTTAAATATAACAATGTGATAAATAAAGATTACTTAAAAAGGTGATCTAAATGCACTTGTGAGAATGATTGATCCAATAGAAAAGTTCTTAAAATATTCTCCTATGGTCAGTGGTGCAGGAGTATGCGGGCGGATAGACAATCAGCACCGACCAAAAAATATTTGTAATTTAATTTCTCAGTTTTTGTTTGTTTTGATTTGGTTTATCACCTCTTTTCATTAGCTTTGTAAAGTTCAATATCCATATTCGACTTCGCTCTGTAATGAATCGAGTGACTATGGAAGTGAAAGGGAAAGTTTAAAATAATGGTTGATTTTAATTAACACAATATCGACATCTATCGCAGCCATGAAATTTTGTCAAATGTTGAATTTGCTACTGTCTGGTAGACACATGCAAACGTGGAACAAGAGATGGAAAGCAAGGGAGCACAAGAAGACATCTGGTTTTTTTATTTAAAATGCAGATTTAAAAAAAAAACAACAAGGCGCCAAGAGTGAAAGGCCGACAGAGTTGAGGTAAAAACAATAGTTATGTGAAAAGGCAGAAATATGGTTTATCAAAAGGCCGATAGGATTTATTCTAAAATCCGAATGCTTTGTAAATATGAATCGATGGAATAGTAAAGGGCGACGGTTTACCGATTGGCTTTTTGGAATATGGAAGAGATTAAGAGAAAGGCATCGAATAAAAAGTGGAAGGCACAGCTGTGAACGGAGGAGAAGAGGCTGCGTAGAAGTGTGGGGCGACAGAAAGAGAAGACAGGCATGTAGATTTGAGGGAGGTAAGAAATGTAATCCATCTTTAGGTGCATATTATAAAATGATGCAAACTGATTTGTTTATCTTAATAATAATTTTATGTATTAAATAGATGTCAAAGACGTTTTTTTTCGTTGAATTAGATTTTTAATTTGATTGGATTTAATTTGTGTAAAATTAATTTTTAAATTGAAATGGTTATTATAATTATAGTAAGTGGTATGTAGTGGTTATTATTTTTTTCTTAATTATTGATGTGATTAGTTTAGTTTGTGTAAATAATATTGTAATCAATTGCTACAAAGTGTTGTGGAGAATGTCTATATTCAAATATATGTAAAATATGTATTTAATGTAATTAAGATTGTCTTTAGAAAATAAAATAAATACAAATTATTACTTTTTTTAGTGTATATAGTGAATATTTATATTCATATGTGACAAAAATTAGAAACAATTAAAATATGTATTCACAGTAGATATAATTGTTGATGTATTTTAATTATTTATTACATTTTCTAGCTTCTTTGATCATGATGGTAAATGTTGAAGGTATTATTCAAAGATGACAAATCATCTCTCATAAGATTGATATGTTCACAAATAATTATAATATTTCATCCATATATCTTGGTCACACATGCATTCGATGAAGCAATCAACCTTGCATATAAAATGGCAATTAATGTATCAATATACAATTAAGGTTTAAGCACGGGTATTTAACAAGATAATTAATGTAAGATTGAAATTTGTTCATTTTATACAAGAAAAATATTACCAATTTGATTTAAATGTTGTACTTGCACAAATTCAATTCAAAACTTCTTAATACATAAATAATAGATTAGATAAATGATTAATAAATATTCTTCAAAATCCTATGAGGAATTAGATGAAAGAATAGGAGGTTCATAGTCCTACAATAGCATAACTCTTTGCAACATGCAATAAAAAATAACAAAATTTGGTAAGCATAGGGAGAAATCACTACACAAACCAACATTAAAGCATAAAAAATGTACATGATGCACAAGCAAGAAATATGTGTAATAAAGAAAAACCAAATAACATGAAGTCTAAATATTTTAGGTTTCAATGCAAGAGTACTAAACCCCTAATATGATATTGCTACATTAGCATGTTGTAGTATTGTATAGATATACTTTGAAACATTGATCTAACATTTTAACATTAAAATGACCTAAACTTTTCTTTCACCTATAATTGTCGAGCCCCTAGAACCTATGATAACTCTACAATTAAATTTTTAAGTTATGTTTCCTAGTAGTAATTTCAATGTTCAAGATTAGAATTGCGTTGGCCTAGAGATTAATGTGTCTCCTACAACTCTATGGTATCAAGGTATGTTATGGATTGTAGTTTCATATTTTATATAAAAAAATTACATTTTTAAAACATTTTTTTTATCATATTGATTGATAATATATGAAAGGTAGAGGGTGGAATGTGTGAATAGGATATGGGAGGAGAGGAAATATAGTGTTGCATGGAATGAGTAGTGGAAGTAGAAGAAGTGACCATGAAGACATTGGTGTAAGGAGGAATGTAACTAATGCGTGAGTTAGGAGTATTGTATTCTACTAGTAGGAAAGGAGGAACAAAGGAGAGAAATAAAGGAAAGAAAATAAAATGAGCATGTGGTACACATTTTTGTAAGGGTGGAGGAATGATAAGTTGTTGTGTAGTGATGATAGAAGAAATAATGGTGGTTTGTTGATGCAGTTGCAAGGAAACTTCAACCTTAGACTTGGGCTGCCAGCTTTGAAAGGGGGAAACTGTGTATTCTCACCTTGACCTTTTTGGTTCATAAATGTTTAATTGCCTTCTGAAAAGCCTCTCTAGATATGCTTTTTGTTATTATTTTCCTTTATGCCTTTTAAATTTAAGGGCCTCTCAATGTTAGCAATTTTTCTAGAGGACAAATGTTTCGGGTATCAAAAGAGTAGCTTTGCTTACAATTGGGTCACTTGTTAATCTGGATATACTTCCTGATGGGGCTTCAGCATTCCCTAGCAAAAGTTTTGGGCAGTGCATAGGTGTTTCTAGCCAAGTTAGTCTTTTGAGTAACATGTTGTATGATTTTGCAGGAATAGAAAGCACCTAAAGCTAGATATCCTGCTTTACTGGAAGCTACTTCAAAGTTTCGACTTGTAATTGTGCAATTTGCTAAACTGTAATTTCTTTGTAAATTAAACTTAAAGATGTTAATGAGTTCCTAAAAGTGTTTTGATTCTTTTCACTTACAATTAGAGGGGGAGCCTTCTGATCTTTGGGACACACTCCCAATACAAGGCTGGCAACCTTGTACTGAAAGATTCACCTCATCCAGTAAGTATAGTAGGGTGTAAAGTAGTAGGCCTTTATGGAAAAATGTGGAATGCATGATTTGTTAAAAAGTTGATGTGAATCAATTGACATATTGATATTTTAGAAATTACAACTGTTGCAATCAAAGGATTACAGACTCATAGCTGACAATCTTTTAGAGGTTACAGTAATGTTTCTGGTTACACTTTATTCCAATATAAGGGCATTGATGTGAAAGACTAATGATAGTGAATATTGTTGCATAACTCTATATAGAACCTCCTAGAAAGACTCAAGGATATGTCCAAGTTTTCCTGGAAGGGGGTCTCAATCAACAACGAATGGGGGTCAATGTGCTATGCTTGCAGTTAATTTGTTTATTGGTAGTTTAATTTCTATGATTAATCTCTGAAAAAACTCTTTGGTCATTTTTGGTCATAAGTTGGAATAATTATGTCACAAAGAGAGTACACCAAAAAAATTGTCATTTGTTTCTTATTTGTTATGAAAATATGTGATGCAGTTGTTGTTGCCAAAATTTTGAATGCGACATTGGTTGTTCCTCATTTTGATATGAACCCTATTTGGCAAGATTCGAGGTATTTTATCATTGTTTGTAACTTTTTTCCTTTTACTCTTACAATTATGGTGAACACAAATTTTAGACATTTGTGTGGGGGTGCATGTGCATGTACACACATGAGTTTATTACAGTTAATGAAGGGAAATGGTCAAGATGAAGTTCATGATGTTTTTGCAGCTCATTTGCAGATATTTTTGATGTAGTAAGAATATTGTATTTGATGTAGTAAGTTATTTGAAGTAGTAAGCATATTGTATTTTTTGAGGCAAAATGATCAGGCATTATGAAGAAATAGGGTTGTGTTTGGATTGTCACATAGTGGGTAGCATATTCTTTGGATATTACAGATGATACAACTATGGATTTAATGGAAGGAGTCATTGGGGTTTGTACAAGCATTACAAGCTATCGATGATCTATATAGAGGCAACAAAATTTTTGTATTGGAATTTAAGACTTCTGGGAAATCTTCTAGAGATGCTTACGTTTATCATCAGGAAGGGAATGCCCTGTTTCAGAAAGTAGTTAACAATAGTTTTGAGGGAATTAGTGGTTGTGCTTTTTCATACGACCTTTTATCACAAAGTTTAGAGACTTGACACTCTGCTTCTTGGAGTAGAGCCTTTTTTATTGAATAATTTTGTTTATTCAATGAAATGCCTTGTTATAATTTTTGAATTTATAAATTCAACTTTGTTATGTTCTAATTCTTTTTAGTTTTCTTTTTAATTTACTTAATTTCTAATTTTTTCCCTAATCGAAGACTACAATGGTTGAGGTTTGATGGCATCTTTTTGTTCCAAGAAAGAAAGGAATTAGGAAATGGCAATTAAAAGAGAGACAACGATGATCTTGGCTTTATTCTCAAGCCATTGGTGCTTTTAATCAAACATTTAGTTTTTGATAATTAGGGCATTTTATTGGAAATGTACAAATTTGTGAGAGCTTATGTTGTGACTTGTGACTGTTAGCAAATAACTAATAAGTCTACACCAACTATTAATTTTATGGTGTATCAATCAAATAGACAGCCAAGTCCTACCCAGAGTGAGTATCCTCAAAGTCCTATTGTAATTCTCAACAATTTTCCTTGGTAATCATAGAAACTAGACATCCAATGTGTTGGAACTATCAAAATTTGATTATTTTTGCATATCTTTCATCCCCCCTGAGTCTCCATATGAGTCCTTCTATTGGTATTTTCCTCATCTTGTGGTATTTTTACTTGCATCTTGCCCGTTTTTCCCCTTAGAATTCATCCATGTTTGCATTTTCCACATTTTGGTCCTTATCAGTGTAGGTTCATTTTTGTCTCCCCGTCAATTTTGCGTTTTCTGCTTGCATGAGTCTATGTTGCCTATCGGCAAGACTCATTTAATGTTGAACAACGACTGGATTTCACCTACGGGCTATCGGCGTAACATCCATTTTGTTTTGGCGACAACAAGGACATCTATCGGCATATGTTTTGGCTATCGGGATAGAGTATCACCGAGCTTAGTATGCCTCCTATTATTGATGTAAGTTTGGCTATCGGCATTGGTCTTGGCGAGGCTCCCTTGTCTTCTCGACTGGCATTTTAAGTTTCATTTCAGCAAGAGTTGGTGTTCGGGAGGAGGTCTTGGCGAGTGACCTTTCGTCTCGCTGACATCACATACAGATTCACTTCAGCTAGACAATTTATCTTTGGTGGGAAGTCATTGCGAGGGGGTCGGGTCTTGCCGCCAATATTTGATATGGATTTCTCTCAGTGTGTGAATAGCTTTCGACGAGAGTTTTGATTTCTCTTGGCAATCTTGGTGTGCTCGGTTGTTCAGTGTAACAAAATGCTCTACATGACATCTCGCCGAGGGTTGGAGGTTATAGCGAAAGTAGATCCTTGTCGGCGCAAGTGTTGCCTTGTCTCAACAACTAGGGAATAACATGGCGGAAGACCTTCGGTGAAGCATTGGACAATCTACAAGAGGTCCCCCTGACACTGTTCTGTCTTGCTGATAGCTCGATGAGTATTTTCTTCAGTGAGAAAACCTAATGGTCTTGGCAAACAGGTATGAGCTTGGGGTCTTTCGGTATAACGATGTAGTCTACAAGAGGTCCCCCGAGAGTGATAAGCTATAGCGACATATATGGAGCGGATGGACTCGTCGGCAAGAAGAAACAAAAGTCACAGCGATTCGATGTGGTGGGAGACTTTCGGTATAATGAAATACTACTGTGTGACATCTCACCGACAATAGGAGGTTACGGCGAAAGGTTTAACCATGGGGCTCTCGGTGAAACATGGTGTAATCTACATGATATCTCCTCGACTCATATATGTCACGGTGAATGCGAGCACAATGAACATGGGTAGATAGCAATTAACGAGTGAATTGCCTTTGACATAGCTGTTGTCTTGTCCTGACGACTGTCTCACTGGTAAATAGCTGAAATACAAATCTTGTGGCCGACATGTAAAATGCTTGGTGACCATTGCAGGCCGACACAGTTGGAACCCGATTTTCTGTGGAAGGCCGACATGATTTTTCAATATGATTTATTTTCTCATGTTGGTGTATAAATAGGCATTTTTGTAATTGTAAAAAAAGGGGACCAATCACCAGTTATTTGATATAGTAGGAAAATTGTATGGATACACAACAATAAATTTATCAAATTAGAGGCTATGATGCATGTTCTAAAATGGAGGTACTTATGAATGTCAATTGATGTAGCTGCACATGTCTGGTATCAATTATCTGTTGAATTTAATTAGAGAATTGCTAAGTTGTCTCCAAGATGGATTCTTTTTTATTTTTTAAATTGATATGACAAGTTTGTATTCAATTTATCAGTACACATTTGTTGTACTTGTGTGATTGATTGATTGGTTCTTTCAAGTAAAGACTAAATCCTTTTAGTTAATCACAGTAATCAGAGAGATTCAGTTGGATTATTCAAGTAGAGCTTAGTAATCATATTCTTGCATGTTTATACAAGTTGTAAACAAAATGTATGCCAGATAATTTGTGTCTTATCCAAAGAATGTTGCTCATTTTGATCTCATTTGACTCTACATACCCAACAAAGCACTAGTCTCTGCACTTCACCATTTGAACTTATTCAGTTTTCTTTACATCTATTAATCAAGCATTCATTTTAGGATTCAGATCAGAATATTGTTATTGTTTTCAAGTTAGATTTCATTTGTTCACCTCCCATTGCCATTGTGAACAAATTGCTTTAAGAAGATAATCAAAAATTAAGTCTGCACCATTCGGAGAGGTACACCCACCTCGGTCTTGCAGCACCTAAAGCGTAGAAGGTTGAATTCTTTTGATCTTGTCTATTACCCTGAAGCATATCAAGAGATTGGCAACCTCTTGAGGTATTTTGCTTGCATTTTTGAGAGCTAACAAATTGGCGACTCTGCTAGGGAACAATCAAAATCAAGGCCTTAATCATAGAGTCAGAAAAAATTGCACAGACTCTACTGGGAATAAAAAGTATGAAACTATTTTCTCATTTTTGATAAAAGTGAGTGGCGACTCTGACAGAAATTTTGCAGTTGTTCATCATGAATGGAAGAAGATCTCAGTACATGGGAGGTCATACTAGAGCTCCTACTGGTAGCAGTAAGTGGACACATAAAAATGACAGAGTTGATAAGGGAAAAGGAATAAATGAGGATATGTGTCTGACAAATAAAGATAAGACATCAAGAGCACATAATTGTTTTGATACATGGAGAGATGATTCAAGTGCAAAACTTTATACCCCTGAAGATCGAAGAAATCCCTTCCCTTCTATTGATCCTCAGAAATAGGCTGAGTTTGAGGCCGCACTTGAGTCTAAATGAATTAGAATTCAACATTAATATGATCAGAAGATGGAAAATGATCAAAACCAGATTAATGAGAATGTGATTTCTCAAACTGATTATGAGTATTTGACTTATGAGGAAGTCAAGGCACGGTTTGAATCTCAGAAGAAGGAGAGAGAAGAACAGGAAAAGGCCCGGATGATACAAGCAATGAAAGAATTTGAATTGCAAAAAAATCAAAACATTGCTCAAATAGCTAATCGCCCCCCAAAGTATGTGCCACCTCATAAGCAGGGCAATCATAGTGCAGGGCCTTTTGGTCCACCTGTATCTCCTCACCATCAGACAAGAAATCATCACAAGTAGTCAAATCATCCACCTCATATTCCCACATAGCATACAAATGTGCATCCACCTCCTAGTCAGCATCACATCCCTCAGCATAATGCACAATACAATAATCCTATGCATCAGTATCAATATCCACCTATCCCTCCCCCTCACCAATACGTAGCAATGATCAGGCAATTTGATTTGGCAAGGTTCAATCCATGCCCTTACCCTATGGATAGCAGCTGGAGAGGTCTAGTTCCCAAGTTTATAGGGAGCAATGCAGTCACTGCTGAAGAACATCTAAGGAATTTCAATGTGTTCATTCAAAACATAGGTATGCCACATGAAGATTTGCATATGAAGCTATTTATGATGTCACTTATTGAAGATGCCAGGGATTGGTTTAATAGCTTGCCAGCGTATTCAATTAATTCTCTTCAAGCATTCCAAGATCAATTCCTAGAGCAGTATGGGAACCTGAATGCACCAGATGCAGCTCTTCGTGAATTGATGCGAATTCAGAAAAATCAAAATGACTCAGTTTATGACTTCAACCGAAAATTCAACAAATTACAAACTAAGGTACCTCCTAGATCAAGGTTGCCAGATTCTATAGCTTTAAGTGTTTATTTAAATGCATTTGATCCCAAAATAGGGTATGAACTGAGGAATAGATTTCCAAGAGATTTGGCTAAAGCACAAAAGATAACATTGACAATTGAAAACAACAGGAAGGCTATTGGTATAACTAATAAAAGAGACAATCTGAGGCCTCCTCAGCAAAGCAATAATTATTAGTACAGACAAGAAACTACATACAGAAATGAGAACAGGAATGAAAGGCCGAGACTGCATGATACACCTTACAATACAGACTGGAAAGATGGGAAACCTATATCAGCTAGGCCCAGAAATAAAGACACTCCTGACCCATTAAGCAAGAAAGGAACTTACATGGTGAGTAATAATTACTTTTTTTAAGTTTGTAATCAACCACATTCTCTAGACTATTGTGTTGTAGCTCAAAGGATGCAAGAACAAAAAATGCTGATGGAAGGAGAGGATCACACGGTGTATTTGACTTCAAATATTTTTCACCATGTTGAGGAAAGATGTTCATCTTCAGAGGATGAAGGTTATGAATATGATATTTCAAATTAGAAGTATAATGTATATATGGCTGAATAACAGATCATCTTTTATGATTCTGATGAAGATTACATGGAGCCCCATCCTACTGAGGCGCTTGTTCAGTGTAATGTAAGGAGACTCACTGAAGATGAAATAGAAAGAATAACTATTGTTGCAGTTGAGAAAGCCAAAAGTCAATACTGGGTGAGAAACAGAAAAGTAAATGAGCTAGATGGAGTTCTTGGGGGAATTTTTATAAAAGATCAAAAGGAAACATAGGAAACTGTAAAGAAGCCAGAAAACAAGCAGCATGATAAAATTGAACAAAAGCCAGTCCAAAAGTAGAAAGTTGAAGAATTACACAAGGAAATGCAAAAGTCTGATCAGCCTAGTAAAAAAGAAAAAGAAGAAAGCAAAGGAGAAATGCCAAAACTGAAGAAGACTATTAAGACGGAGAGCTCCTCTTTTGACTTCACACAGGCATTATCCTAGGTAAAAATATCTATTCCACTACTTGAATTGATGAAAATTAAAGAGTGCAGAGATAATGTTGTTCAATTGATTACAAATGGGAATGAAAAACATATGAATTTTGAAGAAGTAAACACACAGGAAAAGATAAATAATTCAGAAGTCTGTTTGGGTGAAGTTTTAACAACCCCCCCACAAGTGGATCCTTTCTTCACCACATTACTTATAAACAATAAATTGTTGAGGAACTGCATGATAGATTTTGGTGCTGCTATAAACATTACGCTAGTCGGAGTAATGAAGCAGCTTGGCATGTGGGTTGATACATGTGAAGGGAGGTGCTATGCAATGGATAACAGACCTGTACCTGTGGTGGGAATTATAAGAGGTGTTGAAGTCAAATTGGCTACTTATCCACCTGTGGCTTATAATATAGACATAACAGTCATTGATACTCCTCCTCAATTCAGGATGCTTTTGTCAAGATAGTGGACAACAGCTGTTGGTGGAAACATTCAATTTGATTTTCCTTATGCTACTATTCCAGTAAATGGGCAAGAAGTGAAGTTATACAGGGAGCCAAGAATGAACCAGCTTATTGATTATGTGCCTCAGGATCAAATTAATTATTTTTGTGATGTTGATCTGGGGAGTTTTAAAATAGAACCAACTCAGCCAGAATTAATTAATAGTGATTCAATTGAGAAACATGCTGCACAGAATTGCAATGGCGTATGGAAGATGTATTTTGATGGAGCCTGTAGTCAAGAGGGTAATAGAGCTAGGATTGTATTTGTTTCGCCTGGAGGTATTACTTTTAAATATTCTTTTCTATTAGCATTTGAATGTACAAACAATGTGGCAGAGTATAAAGCTTTATTGACAGGCTTGAACATAGCTGTGAAACACAAGATTAAGTTGCTGGCTGTTTTGGGCGATTCTGAGTTGGTTGTTTCACAAATCAAATCAAAATATGCAGCAAAGCACAAAAGATTAAAACAATATAGGAATGTTGTATGGGATACAATTGAATTGTTTGATGCATTTTCAATTGAATGGATTGACAAATCAAAGAACATAATGGATGATTTCTTAGCAAATGTGGCACTCAAAAGAGATGACATTACCCTGGCTAGGGTATCACAAATTGAGTTCAAAACAAGGCCTGATGCTCCTGATAATGTTTATAGTTGGCAGGCCTTCAATGATGATGCTGATCTTTTGAAGTTTCTTCATTGTATTGATCAGTATGAAGCCCAGAAAATTGATTTCAATGCTTTTGTTGAAGAAGTTGATGGGAAGCAAATAGTGTTTGGAAAAGAAATATTGTAGCTCAAAACAAATAAGCTTCCTAAAGGATTAGTGGCACTAGAAAGGGTGTATGACGGAAATGATCGGTCCCTTATGAAGAAAACACCAGTCAAAAAGGAAGATGTTGAAGAGATTAACTTGGGGACTGAAATAACACCAAGAAAGGTGTACATAGGCAAGAAAATAAGCCCTACAATCAGAAGAATGCTGATAGAGTTGCTAAGAAAATACAAGCATGTTTTTTCTTGGTCTTATGAAGATCTGAAAGCATACAGGGAAGATTTATTTCAACATGAAATACCATTGAGGCTAGACGCCAAGCCTTTTAGATAGAAGCAAAGGCCTATAAATCCAACACTGGAGCCTAAGATGTAGGAAGAATTGACAAAGCTCAGAGATGGAGGAATTATCAAACCAATCAGGCACTCAACATGGGTTTCAAATTTGGTTCCTATGAGAAAGAAGAATGGTGATATCAAATTATGTGTGGATTTCAGAAATTTGAACATGGCATCTCTCAAGGATAATTAACCTCTATCCAACATGGAGGCAATATTGCATAAGGTGACAGGGTGTGAACTGTTGTCCATGATGAATGGGTTTTCTAGATACAATCAGGTTAAAGTTAAGGAATCTGAGCAATACAAGACAACATTCACAACCCCTTGGGGAACATATGTATACATAAGAATGCCTTTTGGTCTCACTAATGCTGGAGCGACTTTCCAAAGAGCCATGGACATAGCATTTGCTGATTTGATTAATATTATCATGGTGGTGTACCAAGATGACTTGACTGCTTATTCGAGGAAAGTTGAAGATCATGTGCAACATCTTGAAAAGGTATTTATTAAAGCTCTTGAATATGGTATTAGTTTAAATCCAAAGAAGTGTCATTTTGTAGTCACAGAAGGTAAGCTCTTGCGGCATATTATTTCAAAAGAGGGAATTAGAATAGATCCCGAGAGAGTTGAAGCTATTGATAGAATTCCTATTCCCAAAACTGTCATGGCAATACAATCTTTCTTTGGACAAATTAATTTTGTTAGAAGATTCGTTTCTAATTTTGCTGAGATCATCAAGCCTATATCTAAAATGTTGAAGAAAGGACAAAAAATGGATTGGACTGTTGAAGCTTTGGATGCTTTTATGTCTATCAAGAGGGCTATCAAAGAGGCTCCTGTTCTTAAGTCTCCAGATTTTACACAGCCTTTTCAATTTTTTCATTTGCCTTGATGCATACTATTGTTGTTATGTTATAGAAGAATGAGGGTGGTTATGAACAACCTGTGTCTTTCTTTAGTAAATCATTACAAGGGTCTGAATTGAAGTATGACATAATGGAAAAATAGGTTTTTGCATTGGTAAAGGCCACAAAAGCATTCAGACTGTATCTTGTTGGGGCAAAGGTAACCGCTTATGTCCCCCATGCAGCTGTCAAAGACATTTTAACACAATCTGAAGTTATAGGGAAAAATGCAGATGGATCAACAAGATTCAAGAATTTGACATGGAAATACAGATTACTAAGCTGGTAAGAGGCCAACGTTTGGCTAAGCTGATGACAGAAACTAATATTGAGGCAAATCAGATCTGCAATGTTGAAGAAGGGGCTGCAATTGCAAGCATTGAACACACTCCTTGGTATACTGATGTTATGCATTATATTAAATATATGAAGTGTCTAGACGGATTGAGTGACAACCAAAAGAGAAATTTAAAGTTGCAAGCATCAAAGTATGTCTTCATGGATGGAGATCTATTTTGGAAAAATAGAGATGGCATATTGTTATTATGCCTAGATGAATCATAGGCCAAGCACGTTTTAAGTGAACTACATGAAGGAGTTTGTGGAGGACATTATTCAGCAAAGACAACTGCACACAAAATTCTCAAGGCAGGTTATTATTGGCCAAAGGTTTTTAATGATTCTTTTACACATGTGAGAAGATGTGAGGCCTACCAAAAGTTTTCTGGAAAGTTGAAGTACCAGGGTGCTCTGCCACTTCGACCCTTGCAGGTGCCCCTTTCCATCAATGGGGAATTGATTTCATTGGAGAGATACAGGAAAGGTCAATTGGAGGACACAAGAGGTAATTGGTTGCCACTGATTATTTTACAAAGTGGGTGGAGGCAATCCCAACCAAGCAGGCTACAAGTAAAGTTGTAACAAATTTCTTGATAGATAACATTATCACCAGATTTGGTACACCATTGAGGATAATCACAAATAATGGGATGTGTTTTAGGCCAGATGAATTCAAAAGCTTCTGTGATAAGTATGGCATTACTATTTCTTATGCAGCTCCTTACCATCCACAAGCTAATGGACATGCAGAGTCTAGCAATTTAAAAGTTTTTTGAAGATTATAAGGAGAATGTTACGGCAGAACAAGAAGGCTTGAGATTCAAAATTAAAACTGGTTGTATGGGATGATAGGATCACTGTGAAAAAGGCAATTGGAAAGTCCCCATTTGAATTGGTGTATGGAGCACAAGCTAGGATGCCTCTGCAGAATTTGTTACTAGTCTACAAGTTTGTCCTTCAGGAAGATTTGGATGTTCCTGAACCTATGGAAGACATAATGGAGCAACTAGCTGAACTTGATGAAGTAAGAAGAGTGGCCCAAAGTCAAAACATTAAGTTACAGACACAGATGAAATATCTATTTGACAAGAAGGAAAAGGATAGAAAATTTGAAGACAATGATTTGGTACTGATGTGGAATGCAAGATGTCAGGAGAAGGGAAAGCATGGTAAATTTGAAGCATTGTGGCTAGGACCTTTTGTTGTTGTTGGAAAGAAGGGTGAAGACTCATAATATTTGTAGAATATGGCTGGTGAAGATCAGGAATTGCTTGTTCATGGGAAATTCTTGAAGCAATTTTTCTCTTGAGCAACATAGAGGATTAAGGGTTGCCAGTGCATGGACAACTCTTGCTTATCCTCTTTAAAATTATTTTCCATGCATAGTAGTTTAGGATTTTGTCCATCTCCATTTCACTCTCATTTTCCACTCATCTCCATTTTGCGTTCATTTTGCATTCATTCCTTCATGCCTGATTTCCATTTCCATTCTGCTCAGCTCATCATTTTGTGTCTGGTCTGCTCACCCAAAGATTCTGGATCCATGCAATGATCTCACTATCATTCATCCCCAAACGAAGCGACTATTGGAACTATCAAAATTTGTATATTTTTGCATATCTTTCATCCCCCCTGAGTCTCCATATGAGTCCTTCTATTGGTATTTTCCTCATCTTGTGGTATTTTTACTTGCATCTTGCCCGTTTTTCCCCTTAGAATTCATCCATGTTTGCATTTTCCACATTTTGGTCCTTATCGGTGTAGGTTCATTTTTGTCTCCCCAATCAATTTTGTGTTTTCCGCTTGCATGAGTCTATGTTGCCTATTGGCAAGACTCATTTAATGTCATAATGACTGGATTTCACCTGCGGGCTATCAGCATAACATCCATGTTGTTTTGGCGACAACGGGCACATCTATCGGCATATGTTTTGGCTATCGGGATAGAGTCTCACCAAGCTCAGTATGTCTCCCTGACTTGTGCATGTGAAAGTTTATCGGCGTAAGTTTGGCTATTGGCATTGGTCTTGGCAAGGCTCCCTTGTCTTCCCGACTGGTGTTTTAAGTTTCATTTCGACAAGAGTTGGTGTTTGGGAGGAGGTCTTGGCGAGTGACCTCCAGTCTCGCCGACATCACATATGGATTCACTTCGGCCAAACAATTTATCTTCGGTGGGAAGTCATTGCGAGGGGGTCGGGTCTTGCTGATAATATTTGATATGGATTTCTCTCGATGTGTGAATGACTTTTGGCAAGAGTTTTGATTTCTCTTGGCGACCTTGGTGTGCTCGGTTGTTCAGTGTAACAAAATGCTCTACATGACGTCTCGCCAAGGGTTGGAGGTTATAGAGATGGTAGATCCTTGTCGGTGCAAGTGTTGCCTTGTCTCAGCGACTAGGGAATAACATTGCAGGAGACCTTCAGTGAAGCATTGGACAATCTACAAGAGGTCCCCCCGACACTGTTCTGTCTTGCTGATAGCTCAATGAGTATTTTCTTCAGTGAGAAAACCTGATGGTCTTGGCGAATGGGCATGAGCTTGGGGTCTTTTGGTATAACGATGTAGTCTACAAGAGGTCCCTCGAGAGCGATAAGCTACATCGACATATATGGAGCAGATGGACTCGTCGGCAAGAAGAAACAAGAGTCACAGCGATTCAATGTGGTGGGAGACTTTCAGTATAATGAAATACTACTGTGTGACATCTCACCGATGACAGGAGGTTATAGCGAAAGGTTTAACCATGGGACTCTCGATGAAACAGAGTGTAATCTACATGATATCTCCTCGACTCATACATGTCACGACGAATGCGAGCACAGTGAACGTGGGAAAATAGTGATTAACGAGTGAATTTCCTTCAGCATAGCTTTCATCTTGTCTTAACGACTGTCTCACTGGTAAATAGCTGAAATACAAATCTTGTGGCCGACATGTAAAATGCTTGGTGACCGTTGCAGGCTGACACAGTTGGAACCTGATTTTCTATGGAAGGCTGACATGAGTTTTCAATATGATTTATTTTCTCATGCTAGTGTATAAATAGGCATTTTTGTAATTGTTAAAAAGGGGACCAATCACTAGTTATTTGATACAGTAGGAAAATTGTATGAATACAGAACAGTAAATTTATCAAATCAGAGGCTATGATGCATGTTCTAAAATGGAAGTACTTATGAATGTCAATTGATGTAGCTGCACATGTCTGGTATCAGATATCTGTTGAATTTAATAAGAGAATTGCTAAGTTGTCTCCAAGATGGATTCTTTCTGATTTTTTAAATTGATATGACAAGTTTGTATTCAATTTATTAGTACACATTTGTTGTACTTGTGTGATCTATTGATTGGTTCTTTCAAGTAAAGACTAAATCCTTTTAGTTAATCACAATAATTAGAGAGATTCAATTGGATTATTCAAGTAGAGCTTAGTAATCATATTCTTGCATGTTTATACAAGTTGTAAACAAAATGTATGCCAGATAATTTGTGTCTTATCTAGAGAATGTTGCTCATTTTGATGTCATTTGACTCTGCATACCCAACAAGGCACTAGTCTCTGCACTTCACCATTTGAACTTATTCAGTTTTCTTTACATCTGTTAATCAAGCATTCATTTTAGGATTTAGATCAGAATATTGTTACTGTTTTCAAGTTGGATTTCATTTGTTCACCTCCCATTGCCATTGTGAACAAATTGCTTTAAGAAGATAATCAGAAATTAATTCTGAACCATTCGGAGAGGTACACCCACCTAGGTCTTGCAGCACCTAAAGTGTAGAAGGTTGAATTCTTTTGATCTTGTCTGTTACCCTGAAGTGTATCAAGAGATTGGCAGCCTCTTGAGGTATTTTGCCTGCGTTTTTGAGAGCTAACACAATGCACAAACATTTTGGTGATTGATTGATAAATTTTTTATTTTTTATGACATAACAGAGAGAAGAAGTGAAATTTAGTGTGAAATCAAAATGGTGCCTTAATGCCTTAATGCTATTGTGTGTGTACAGAAGCTTGCCAACGTTATCTTAAACCATATTTTTCATGAACAGTAAGATGGAAAATTGATTGAATGGAAACACTTTATTTGTAATTATTAATAATATCTAGTTAGGATAGTTCCATTGGTAGGCTGTAAGATATAGATTGATTTAGGATTCAATTCTTCTCCCCATGTTGACCAAATAATACACCAAATTGCTCTTCCCACTCTTTACATGCTTTGGAATTCTTTTTGTAAACAAAGGAGTTTTCTTTTACTAATGCTTTACTTGGAAAAATCCTATATTTGAGTTTGATAACCAAAAACAAATCATTTTTAATTTCCCTAGGTCTTAAAGCATTATGGTTGACCTTCCCAAGGCCTATACTGTATATAAGAATCATATTACTTTTGTTATCTTTTATATAGCCTCCTTTATGTGGTTCATCTAAATTTTCATAGAGGCTCCATCAAAAGTAAACTTGGGATCTATGTTTAGTTGGGTTCCAGCTTCGTTGATGTTAATATGCTTTGCCTTAAAGCTTTCTATTTGCAATCTTGTATCCAACCACTAACACAAAAGCATTTCCTTTTAGTATCTCATAGGTAGTTGGAAAATGATGTCATTTAACTGCTATTTGTTATGGGGTATGGGTGGCACTCTTTCTAGTGACAATTAAATTAATGCATGTTTAGTCTATGACTACAGACCCTACCCATAAAATAGGAAACACTATTTATGAAACTCAGTTGCAATTTAAATTTTTTCTTTGCTTTCATAGTGATTTTCTTTATGGTACTAGATTCAAATTTTAAACCACTGTTGTAACTTTGAATATCAACTTGACTTTTACCATTATTTCAAACATATCTTTCAATGTCAAGATTTTTGTCCACAATGATGTTGTAGCAGCCCTAGCAAGTGGTACAGCGGGTAAACTTCATGGGTGTGTGTTGATTGCTGGCATTAGAACTATAGCTTATGGTTTTACAGAAGATGGCAAGGAAACAAGAGCAACTGGTGTAGGACCAATCTTGGGTGACTGGGGTAGGTGCTTTTTGAGTAGTTGATCTTTTTTGGTATAAAAGAATCGTTATGTTCATCTGAAACTGACAAATGCAAAGTGTATTTTTAATTTATACATACATTTATCTTTCTTTGTTGCCATCGTTATGTTTGAATACTTGTTGTATGGAAGTCCTCTTGGCTTTGTTACATTTATTGTTATTATTTTCTTTGCAATTTTTTAGTAATTTCAGGTGATTTTGTTAGCAAGAAAGTTTTGTAGATTACTATCATAATAATGGAAAGTATTAATAATGTTCATTAGGGTTAACTCTTGGGGCACCAACAAAAGTCTAGGGAAAATAGTAATAATGGAAGAGTGAGACTACAGGCATGATATCAGATATCTCATACCATGATATGATAATATCATGGAGACAAGCTGGTTGTAATGCCTCTTATACTATACATAAGCAAGACAACCTCCATATTTGCAACTGACTTGCTTGTTGGGAATCGGTGTTGTGCTTCAAGTGACTGAAAAAACAATTGAAATTCTTTTATTGAACTTGGATGCCATCCCTCTTCTTCAAGCAATATTTATTTATTGACAATTAACATTATTCTTGAATATTGATGCCATCCACATGTCCAATCCATTTCTTGAGAATAACATTGTCAACAATTCAACACTTGTAGAAAGATAATTTTTTAGCTTTTATGGTTAAATTTTTGATTGATTATCAGACTACAGACATCCTCCTGACATTTTTTTCTTGGTGAATTAAACAGGGATACTAGGACATTGTTTGAATATTTAAATGATCATTTTCTAAAAGCATTGCAATTTGCTTTTGTACTTCATCCCATTTTCTTTCAATCAACAATATGGAAACTTTTAAATGCATAATTTTCCTTACAAACCTTACCCTGTAGTCCATCTCTATCTTCTTAGGAACTACTTATGCTTAAAAGAATAAATCAGAATATTATTCCACCAGATATTTAATATAACCATCTACATTCATAACATCTGGACAATATAACATGTACCAGTGGTGTTAAATAGGATTGTTTTTAACCATCTACATTCATCACATCTAGGAAACATAACATGCACTAATAGTCTAACATAGGATTGGACAATATAACATGTACCAGTGGTGTTAAATAGGATTGTTTTTAACCATCTACATTCATCACATCTAGGAAACATAACATGCACTAATAGTCTAACATAGGATTGTCTTTAACTAGAAAAATACAATGACAAGATTATCTCCAAGTTCCTTGTCACTATACTATTTTATCTCTTGCCATAACGAACTTCTTGAGTGCTGATAAAAAAATGATTAAAATTTTAAAATGCTTAATCATTTCTATCTGGGAACAGTAGTATAATGCTTATAAATATTAAAATCAAAGATTTAATATTTTTTGATAAATATATATATCTATGAAGCATATTCATTTCAAACATATATGGCTTTGCATAAATTCTCAAACTTATAGATTCTCTAGTGCCAGTTTCAAAATTACTTTAGTGGAACTGTTTTCATTTTTGCAAAACTTACATCTCCAATCTGTAATTTCTAGCCATGTCAACTAACAGAAATGCATATTAAACTTAATCTTCACTTCTTGTGTAATAAGATATGTACTTGTAAATGAAAATTCCACTGTAATTAGCTTAAGGGCAGAGATGCCTCTATATAAACAAAGAATCCATTGTTACATGTCTTCAGGTACTTCAAAATTTGAAGCCATTTTATTAGAGATCTCATAGACAAAAAAAAAATTAACAGTTCATCTTTGACAAATATACTTTTAGCAACATGAGCTTCCATTGCCTTCCTTTGCAGGCAATCTCTAGATATCTATATCTCATTTAACAAAATAAAGAACATTTTTTTTTGTTTTGTGTGTCTATTGAAGGACCCTAATTTAGCATAGCTATATATATTTGTGCTTCTTATTAAGGTTTACCTCTAGTTATGCTTTCATCATGTAGTGTTTTGGTTCTTAGTTACGTTTTCAACTCTTAGGATTCCTTATTACCCTTTTTTTTTATTGTAATTGAATACTTATAAGTTTTGTTGACCTCTAATAGAATATTTTATCTTTCTCATCCTCCTTATCTCTATCTTATCATGTGTGAAAACAAAAATGAGTTTTATGCATTTTTTATTTATTTAAATGTTTGGTATTAAACCTTTGTTAAAGTTTCTTACATCATTGGTAGTTGCTATTAAAGGTCATTTCAATCTTCATCTCTGATCTTCTATATTCCTAATACCATTGGGCATTTAGTATACAATATACTAATCTTGATTCTGAATTTAGTATTCACATGGAGTAAACTCATAACGGTGACATAATATAGTAGTAATAATATTACCAAAACTTAATAGGATGCCCAGCATTAATGTTCCTAGATGTTATCTTCACTTTACTGCAGTTTGGTTGGTTTAGATTATGATGCTAGGTAATGGTAGAACATGGCCTAGGGATTTGTAGGTACTAATCACAAACACTATTATTTGTTGTCTACACTAAATGGTGATAAGAATTTATAGACAAGAGAAATCAACTTATGTGCAATGGTGGAAACTATAAGATTTCACGATTATTGCACCACAATTTTAACCTTTCTTTTCTCATCAATACAAATACTTAGGTTTGAGCAGGATAAAGATATTGTACTTCTAGCATGCTCTCATCCTTATGTTTGTCAACATACATTGTAAAGGTTGAAATTGGTTGAATGTATATTATTGGATATTTGATATGCATTGGGGAGCTGCAGTTAGGGGTTTTTGAAGTGAAATATCATAAGTTCTGAAGACTCTCATAGCAGCAGAGGGAGGGAAAGCAATTTGTGAATATATGAACGTTTTTATAGAGCTTATAGGTGTACAAATTCTTTTTCCAAGCCTAAAGGTTGGGATATTTTATAATATTGTTTTCGAAATATGAGATTGTGTTGACATTTCAACTTGAGTTTTACTCAAAAGAAGTTTCTCTTGGGTTAACTTGTCTTCTTTCATGGTTTTGAGTACTCTCTTAGAATAAAAATTTAATTTGTTTTTGATGACAGATCACATATGCCTGGAATGACACTCCCTAGTTCTATAGAGAAAATAATTAACATGAAGGAACTTTTTATTAGACCAAAAATGATATCATGTAGTGATTTCTAATTATTTATGAAGGGAATTGATCTTTATAGCGAGTATGAGTTAGCTATATATTATGGGTTTAATAATATTTTTCATTTTGATTCATGTTGCTTGATAGCACTCATAATCTAAATTATTGTTTATTGTTCTTGGTGCTTCTACTTTTTAGACCAACTATCCAAATTCAAGGGATTGTAGTGAAACAAACCATATATTACTTATTATTTAATGTATAACAACTACAACAATGGTTGCTAGAGCTATTTTCAAAGATTGAACTATTCTTAAAGACTATTTTTGGGATAGTTTTCTAACAATATTTTTAACTATTTAATGTCTACCATCTTCAGCTTAAGTTGTAAATGCAATTGTTGCCAAAGCTATTTTCATCCTCATGTTAAACTTAATACATTCTCAGTTGCTTGTACTTTCAAGGGATCATCTTCATATGTTAATACATTCTACTTTACAAATCTTATTGAATTCTACACTAAATATTTCCTCACACATTTTTACTTGCTTTTCTCAACTCACTGGACTTCAACTTTACAACTATAAATGAGTTTTCCCTCTTTCTAATTATCAAACTCACCAAAAATTTCACAATATTGTCTTCGGCATACCCATTGCACCCCAAAGGTGCGATTGCTGGTTTTATATTAGTAGAAATCAAAGTTGTGTGTTGCAATCTTTATATAGTTGTCATTGTGGAGTGAATTTGTGGTGCTCTTAGTAAGAGGGAGATTGTGTCTGCATCAGTCGGTATGGAATTTGTAGGCCTTAGCATCAAAAGGTCAAGGTAGTTCAAAGGAAAAAATCCATCATGATATTATTAAGTGGTCCTAAAAGTCAATATAACATCTTTATCTTATAAGGGGTAGCCTTATTTAGGGATAGTTGGGGCTCTAAAATATTTTAAGAGGGTTTTCAATATAGAGGTTCCTAACTTCTCAAAAGTGTAAACCTATCAATCAATCATATAAGATACATAATTGCATATTAATCTAAGATGTCTTATAGTGACCTTCTTTTATGTAAACACAAAGCTAAATGCAAGCTAGGAGATCATAAATCTATAATGGTACCGAGGGAGGATCGGTGAAGAAAACATGGGGAAAATAGAAATGGGACTAGATGAAAAAGCTTGATGATGTATGGAAAATTGTAAGGAGGAAGTATCTACATGTATTAGAAAGTAAAATCAAACAAATTTAAAACTATTATAATGTAAAACATAAGATATATGTTGCAAAAACTCAAAAATAACATACCAATGTGTAAATTCAGCTATGCAAGATGTTATGAGACTTATCAAAATTTCTAGAGCCGATTGAATAAAAGTTGACCTCTATATAGTAGATTGAATAGAAGTTGAATCAATGTATGAGTTCTCTAATCACTAAGATGAACTCACTTATTTATGAACTCACTCAAAAAGCTCTCTAAAGTTGAAATTTTTCTACTATGATATTAAATTGAGTGATTATGCGGCCTTTTTAATAGGTTTTACAAGGATATTTGGGCTATGAATACATTAGGCCCTATCAATTGTAATTAGATGAATTAGCTATAAAATTTTAAACTTGATTGAATACAAGGATTTTATTATAAGACATTCACTTTAGGGTGGGGAGGTCTTAGAGCTAAAACATGATCATTTTCTTAAGACCACCTAAGAGAAAATTTTGTCATCTAAGAGGGTGGTTCTCAATCATAAGGATATCTAAAGGTTGAGATTTTAGGATCTTGGAGTTGGTTTTTTCAATAGGATTGGGATATCGAATTTTATTAAATAGTTTGACTGAGGGGATGAAAATTTGACAAGGTAAAGATATGAGGAGCCACGTATATATTAAAGATAGCTAGGTCTAAGGGTAAACTAAAACAAATAATAAATTGCCAAGGGTTAAAAATATGTAAGAGGACAAGGTGACACATGCACACTAGGACATGGCTAGGGATGATGAAAAATAGGGTTTTAAATGTAGATGCAATAATAAAATCTAAAATGAGTGCAAATGATATAAATGAAATTTTTGAGTATATAATTTTCTATCTTTTAATTTTCTCCCACTTTTGTAAATTTATGACTTGTTAAAATAACTAGAAAGATAAACCTTTTAGTTTAAATTTAAAAAATGTGTTGTGAATTTTTTTTAGTTCTTTTTTTGTGTGTGATTGTGTATGTATATAAAACATGTGCAAATCAATTTTGCCTAAGTCTAACTTGAACAAGCCTCACACTAATTCACAACAACTAGAGTTAGGACTAATAATTGACTAATCATTAGATAAACTATGCTAAAACTTGAGATAATTAGGACTTAAATATAACAATATGGAAAATAAATATTACGTTAAAAGGTGATCTAGATGCACTTGTGAGACATGGATTGATCAAATAGAAAAGTGCTCAAAATATTCTCCTAATGGTGCATATGGAATTTGTAGGCCTTAGTACCAAAAGGTCAAGATTGGTCAAAGGAAAATAACCATCATGATAGCATTAAGTGGTCCTAAAAACCACTAGAACATCTTTATTTAAGGGGTAGCCTTATCTAGGGATAGTTGGGGCTTTAAAATGTTTCAAGAGGTTTTTCAATATAGAGGTTCCTAACTTCTCAAAAGTGTAAACCTATCAATCAATCATATAAAATATATAATTGCATATAAATCTAAGGTATATTTAGGGACAATTCCTTTTCCTACACATATGCTTAATTGTGAATAGTTTATTAGACAAGGTAATTATGAGGATACATAACTTCTTGTGTGAGAAGCATACATGTAACTTCCACCTATTATTGGGTAGTTGGATTTAATCTCTCTATTAGATGCATTAACCACCTCTCATAATATTTTTCTTCTTCTAAGTTGGTGTAACCAAACCTAAAGTAGAGGGAAATATTTTTAAATATGTAACATGAGTGTGTTATGTTACATAACATAAACACACTACCTAATGTGTGAGTGCACTTCGTAACATGCTCATGTTACATAGACTGAAGATATTATGTACAAGACAAAAGGGCTCACAACAGGTTAAAAAGCATGTTAGCCATGATTTAATCCCACAATATAGTTTGCACATAGTTTTTGTATTCTTTTTACGATATCCCATAAGCAAATTAAAGAGGAGAAAGAAAAACAAAGCAAGCACATGAGAAACAAAGAGAGCAGAGATAATATAATACGATTGATGAAAGCAATCAAATCAGTTCAATCACTAGAATTCTCATAAAATGCTTTGAACAAGATCATTTCGTTCAAGCAACGTAGCAAATGTAAAACACATGCCAAAAATCGGCTTTGCATGGCTGTCTTGAGCAACCCCGCTTTCAGCGTGTTCAAGAAAATCAGCTACCCCTTAACAGAAAAAAATAGCAACAAATATAAATACATAGCTCCAGAGATCTTATTCGATGCAAGCTATACAAAGCGAACCATAACTTGTTCAGTGCAGTTGTTGAGACGGCATAAACTATGATGGGAAAACCAATGGAATTTGAAAAGCTTGTATTGTTGGGATTAATGTTTTGTTGGGCTGCAAGAGTGGATGGCAAACCGAAGGCTTTCTACATGTTTGGGGACTCAACGATTGATTCAGGCAATAATAATCAGCTGGTAACTATTGCCAAGGCCAACTTTCCTCCCTATGGTATAGATTTCCCCGGCGGCACACCCACAGGAAGGTTCTCAAACGGAAGATTAGTAACGGATATGATATGTAAACTTCTTCTCTTACCAAATCTTAAGATGCTAAGACATATCTATGTTTGATGATCTAATTTGGCAAAACCTTTTGATATTCAGCTGCCCTAATTGGTCTTCCGGATGAGCTGCCCGCATATTTGGACCCTAATTTCAAAGGAGAACAACTTCTTACGGGTGCCTGTTTCGGTTCAGCCGGTGCAGGACTGGACGACAGTACTACTGGGCTTCTGGTGAGCACACCATCATGTTTTTTTTTCTAATTCCTCGAAGTGCTTTAAAATGGAAAAAGTTTCAAACTAGTAAAGAGTCATTAATAGTTTTTTTAACACTTTTAAATTAACTTTTATTTGTAGGGTGTCATCACATTATCCCAACAATTGGATAATTTTAAGAGTTATAAAACAAAGCTTGCAAGTATGGTTGGTGAGGAGTATGCTAGCAAGATTATATCGAGTGCTTTATTTGGTATAAGCATGGGGACTAACGATTTCATTCTTAATTATTATATTAATCCTTTAACAAGGGCGCGCTATAGTCTTGAACAGTTCCTAGACCTTCTCTTACAAGATCTACAATCTTTCATTCAGGTATAATGCTTTGTAACTATTTCTTTTACATTTATTCTTAGAGTTTGAATATGTATTATAGTGTGAATACATTGTGTGCAGGGTATTTATAATGAAGGTGCAACCAAATTTGCAATCCTTGGGCTACCTCCTTTTGGTTGTTTGCCTTCAACAATTACTATACATAACTTGCTCAATGGTACTTGCATGGATGAGTACAACAATGTTGCAACTTATTACAACAACAAATTGACAAATTTATTAGACTCCATGAAGCCAAGTCTCCTTGGGCTTCAACTTGTTTATATAGATATATACACCAAGTTACTCGACATGATCCAAAATCCTAGCCAATATGGTAAAATTCTAATTTTACTCTCTATTTCAAAGAAATGTTAATTATTTAATTTAAAATATTTAATAATGTTCAAGCTCACACATGAATGCATTATTTTTTGTAACAGGGTTTGAAGAAGTAAGGAAAGGTTGTTGTGGAACAGGTGCCATTGAAGTAGGTCCATTTTGTAATGAACTAAGTATCATTTGTGATGATGTTTCTAAATACTTATTTTGGGATAGTGCCCACCCAACTAGTCGGGCTTATAGTGTCCTTGCTATTGACATATTCAAACAAGGTATAAGCCTTATTGTTTGACAAGTCGTTTCTATTTCCCATCTAATTCTTCCCCTTATACACATTTCTTGTACTCATTTATATAATATTTAATGTAAATTATTTTTAATAAAATAATCATCAAAAATTTATTCAACCCTTAAGGTTTTCCATTCCAATGAATTGTTTGTGTCTATTTTTTTGTGCACTAGTAAATGCCATCTAAAATTATTCTAATCTAATCTTGGAATGGCCATGCCATCTTCAATAGTTTCATTGTTTCTTATCATTAATTTAATCCTCATTTCATCTTACCAATTTACATTTAGTTATATGGATAATTAATTCAATTCATGGCTAGAGGGTCTAATAAGGGATTATCCAACCATGCAACACACATACACAAACACTTATAGTAGAAACCAATTATATAGTTATAAAAAATGATATTATTGATTCATAATCATAACTATATTCATTATTTTATTGTAATAGTTATAGCATGAGGCCCTAGATTTTAATGATACATAAGTATAATCAATGTATGAATTATAATCTTCAAATTTCATATGCAATACAATGACCTTATTCTACTTCTAAACTTTAATAGCATAAGCTTGAATAACAAGACAAAAATAATTCTTTTTCCCACTTAATTATTCTAATAATGATCGATGATGTTGATATATAGAGTGCAAACAATTAATATTAAGTACAACAAATAATAAGGTGATACAAATCTCTATGCACATGAAACATGTATGAAGGCCCATTTGAGATGAATGTAATATGCAATGAGATATGTGAAATAAAACATGATGTAGTTCTAATCATGAACTTTGTTATGACCAAAAAGCTAAGATCATATTCAAATTTTGGTTTAAATATTTTATGTTTGAGACATAGTTCAACTATTTCTCCTTTGATAAGTGTTAGTGTAGGTTTCTTAGTTTCTTGTATATTCAGGTATAATTCCTTTTCCTATACATATTATTAATCTTGATTAGCTTATTAGACTTGGTAATTATTATGATACACAACTTCTTATGTGAGTGGCATATGTATAACTTTCACCTATTCTTCCATAGTTGGGTTTAATCTCTCTTTTGGATGTATTAGCTAAATGTCTCATAACATTTGTCTTCTTATAAGTAGGTGTGACCATTAATTTGGCATATTCCAAGTAGGTGTAACTCTCATATATTTTTGGTAGTTGGAGTTATTCCTCCAATTGATTGTATTTGCCTCTCTAATTACTATATATAATATGGGTAAGTCCGTAGAAATAGGGGACAATAGGGGGGTAAAAAATGAACACATTTTTATTGAAATTAGCTAATCGATTGATGGGTAATTTGAGATGTGTACACTTAAAAATTCAAAACATAACAAAAATAAATTATAATACTCTAAGACTAATTTCTAAACCATTAAATATTTTAAAAATGGTTAAGATTAAGGGAGTGAACTACTAGTTCCTTTTTTTATCATTAAAATATAACACAATGCATAATGTGCATCGTCATATTTTTTATTGCATTGGATATTTAAAAAAAATATTTGGCATAAATATATCTAAGAGTGAGTACTACAAATTGTGTATTTTTTAATAGTTTTTATTGATTTAAATTAAAAATATTTTTCAAAGTGGATATATCCTAAAAATTGCATCACTAAGCAAGCACGTCACATATCTTTCCCAAATTTAATCAAAAATATAATTTTAAAAAATATATATAGAGTGAAGCGTAGAACAATCCTCTTTTTTTTTCAAATTTAGAAAACTGGATCAAAAGTTATTAAAAAATTCATATGCAATAGAGGAATATAAATACATTTCTAAAAGGAAATAAAAATAAACTTATTAATGTATTCAATATAAATAAAAAATATGTGGTTAATAAGATAAGAATAAAATTACGATTGTAGAAGTTTTGTCAATATTTGTTATCAAATTAGTAAACATAGTAACATTGAAGTTCAAAAATATTATTGAACAAGAAAAACATGTCTATTAGACATAAAATAGAAGTCCAAAATGTATGCTCATCATCCAAGATTGAAACCAAACATAAAATAGAGGGAATTAATTTCTAAATATGTAACCTCAGTGTGTTATGCTACATAAAACAAACATGCTATGTAATGTGTGAGTGCACTCTATAACATGCTCATGTTACTGCACTATAGAAAATTGGACCCTCTTGAGAAAAGAGACAATTTCACACATAATTAGACCCACTTTTGAGTCCCCTTGCATCATTTATCCTTCAAAAAATATTTATAGGCCCCTAAGACCCATTATTTTTTATCTAGAGGCTTGTTTCACCTGAGAAATCACTTAAAACTTGACAAACAACACTCAATTCTTTCATATCTCAAAAATCCACCTTCAAAAATCAATAGTGGGACCCATTCGCCACCTTGGGCAACTGAGTCCCCTCTGGTGGGACCCATTCACCAAGGGTGGCGAATGAGTCCCTTTTGAGGGAAAATTCAATTTCGAGGGGGGATTTTATTAATTCAACTTAAATTTCTGGTGAATGTCAGCCTCTTAGGTCGAAATAACGAGAAAATTAGGTGTTGTTGCTTATAAATACTCATTTTAAGTCATTTTACACATCTTTTTAGTCATTTCAAAAAAACAATTTCTAAAGTCAAGTCTTCTACAATAAGTTTCATTAGCAAGGTTGAAGTTTTAGGGTAGCAAACTAGGGTTTTTGCAGGTCTTGAAGCTCACTCTTTAGGTCAAGATTTAACATTGCAAAGGGTTGATGATGGATTCCTATGGTGAATCATGGAGAAATCTAGGTTGAAGAGATGCAACTAGCCATCAAATCATACCTAAAGACTTGGTTTCAAAGTGATTCCATCTTCCATTTTCACTCTATCTTTAGATTAAGGTTTGCATTCCATCTGCATTTCATTTTCATGTCATTTTATCTCCATTTTTTATGTGTTGTAAGATTTATAGGGTTGAGATCTTGCATCAGTCAAATCACATTTGCATTTCTTATTCTTGCACAATAGCATAGGGTTTTTGACATACTTCATATTTTCCTAGTCTTTAACACATCTAATTTATGCAATTTTTTTTCCATTCAAGGTTTAATTACCCAATTAGGGGTTTGACCAAGGAAAACCCCACATTAGACAAACAATTTTAAGCTGTTTTGTAAGAATTTTTTGAGATCTCGACTCAGGTTTCTATCAGAAAGTGTTGTATAGGTGTCAAGGTGCAAATCAAAGATTTGAAACTACAAAAAATTGAAAGTGGACTGATTCGCCATACATGGTGAATGAGTCCCTCCTGAGGTGCAACTTTGAGTTGGATGCAGATCCAGACACCCAGTTGACAGAAAACAACTTTTGTGCAGAAAAACCCTAACGTGGGACCGATTCGCCCAGGGTGGTGAATGAGTCCCAGTTAGCTCAAAATTAGATTTTGTCAAATTTCCAGATTTCTCTCCAAACCTCTTCAACTTTTCAGGTGCACATGTTTAGATATTTAGCTTTCTATTCAATTTAGTTTACATTTTCATTCATCATTTCAAGCTTTTTGCAAACATCATTGTGTTTTCAAACATTACATTATTCTTAGGTTTTTCTCTCATAATCTCTCAATTCCATATTAGTTTAATTGCACTTAAATCATTGCATTTAGTCTTAATAACATCATACATTACATAATTTGACTGAACCTAGTGTAGATCCCTTAAGTAGGGTTTTATCTCTCTCCTTTTAGGTGAAACATCCTAAGAGTGCAAGAGTGGCCTATAAGCCCTACTAAAAAATCTACGGTTCAGTTACATAGCATGAACATATTATGTAGAAGATAAAAGGGCTTACAAATCACATGGACCACATACATGGAGCCACATTTCACCTTGCTAAAATCAAATAGTAAGGGCATGATTATTTTTCTATGGGTGCTCATGAAATTTTTCTATCCATATGCCCAATTACATTTTAAAGCTTTCTTCATCATGTAAGTATTATATTCCATGCTTTTGGTTGGAGTATTTATTTTTTTATTCAATTTCTAATATCATTTTCATGTGTCTCTCCAAATTTTTTATTGGTGAATAACTTCAATAAAAATCTTCAAGTGTGCTTCTCTTTCCCACATGGATGCATCTCAACCTTTGACTTTGGATGTTTTCCTCTAGCTCAACCACAACTATAGATTTTTCCATGAAGTCCAATGTGATAGCATGTGGTATTTTTACCTAATAGACTATGATTTTTTGATGGCTTTTATTGTAGTGGTTGAGTCCTTTTTATTTCCATTTGGTCATACCCTAGTTGCCCTTTTGTACTTTAAAAATTAGAATTTTCTTATTCTTCTTGGAAGCGTTATAAGTTTAAGGTTGTAAGCGCATTTATATGGTCCTTGGTAGTATGGATTCCATATATTTTATTGATATGTAGGTAATTTATAGGTCAATGAAAAGATATTTCAACCACTAGAGGTTCATATGTAATATGAAACATGACATTTTAAAAATTGTATATTACTTTTTATCTATTTTATCTCTACAGGAATTTATTTCTTTTCATGGACTAGGCATTGGTGAGATCTTTTACACTTGATGCACAATAATGGTACAATTAAAGCTTATATACAATGGACATACAACAAGCTCAAAATTGAAAGGCATGTGAAATATAAGATTATATGTAATAGTATCAATTAGTTGTAAAAAGGGACAAGTTATACTGGCCCAACTTTAAAATTTGAGTAAAGATTGGAAATAGAAAACAAGGGTCATAAAATACAAATTTATAATGAAATGTGTTAGAATTAATTGTTCCTTCAATAATCTAGAATGAATGATAGACTAATTGGAAAATGGTTACAATGAATGTAAATTTCACCATTAGAAAAAAAATATATCTTTTAAAAAAAAATTGATGAAGCGTGATCTATAAAAATGATCAAGTAATATTTTAACTCTTCATACAAAAAAAATTACTAATTAGTTGATAGGCTACATATAGTGTGAGATTTGAGTCAGAAACAAGCCTCCAAAATATCAAGTGGAAGCCTCCAAAATCTTATTTATCATGTAAAAGTTAGATAAATATTGATTTGCCAACTAGATGAGGAACATTCTATTTCCATTCGTAGAGATTTTTTCCAATTTGAGGACAACTTTATTTTTCTCATTTGCATTGCTTTATGTTTTAAATCAAATCTACATGCAAATATTTCAAAATCATATAATACCTAATTTCTTTATCCTTACCATTTAAGCCACCACAAGCTAACATAATTTCAAAATTTATTCATATTAAAATGAAATTGTAAATTAATATAATCGCACATTTTGTCGTCATTTTTCAAATTTCAAATATAATATTAAGGAATTAAAATAACTAAAAAATTTAGTGTGTGAAACAAAAAACAAGAAGTATTTATACATAGGTGGACATGAAAGGGCAAGATGTCTGGCTGGATGGCTGCATGTGTGCTACAAATTTTCTTCCTTCTTCTGGATGAAAGGTACCTTCATGTAACTCTACTCACATAGTTCTCTAAATTGATAATACAAAGAAAACATAATACAATTGATGAAAGGTGTCAAATCAGTTCAATTACTAGTGGGGCTTATAGTGTCCTTAATAATGGTGTATTCAAACAAGCTACAAGCCTTATTGTTTGACATGACATTGTTGTATCCCATATATTTCTTCCCCTTATACATTCCTTGTACTCATTTATGTAATAAATCAATGTAAATTAATTACTTTTTAAAAATTTATCATCAAAAATTTATTCACCCTTAAGGTTTTCCATTCCAATGAATTGTCCACATGTGTATTATCTTGTGTAAATTGTAAATATCATCTAAACTTGTTCTAATCTAATTTTGGAATGGTCATACCATCCTCAATAGTTTCAGTGTTTCTTATAATTAATTTAGTCCTTATTTGAACCTACCAATTTATTTTAGCTATATGGATATTTAATGCAATTGATGGCTAGAGGGTCTAGTTAAGGATTATCCAACCATACATGCCAAGTATACAAAAACTTATAGTAGTTCTTAATTATATATTAAATAAGCAAAATGATATTATTGATAACCAATCATAATTGAATTCATTATTTTATTGTAATGAGTTGCAACATGAAGCCCTAGCCTTCAATGACACATAAGTATGATCAATGCATGGATTCTGATCTTCAAAGTTGATATGCAATACAATGACCTTATTCTACTATTACACTTTAAGAGCATAAGCTTGACTAATAAGAAAAAAAACCTTTTTCATCCTACTTAAATATTCTCATAATGATGGATCGTGTTGATATAGAGAGTGTAAACAATTAAGATTAAGTACACCAACTAATAAGGTAGTACAAATCTCTATGCACATGAACACATGCATGAAGGCCCATTTGAGATAAATGCAAAATGTAATGAGATATGTGCAATGAAACTAAACTTACTTCTAATCATTAACCTTAGTATAAGATAAGATCATATTCAAATCATTTAAATCTTTTATGTTTGAGACATATCTTTACTATTTCTCCTTTAACAAGTGTTAATTTAGGTTTTTTTTTTTTTTTTTGTATATTTAGGGATAGTTAATTTTCCTACACATAATTTTAATCTTGATTAGCTTATCATACATGGTAATTATTAGGATACATATTGCTTCTTATGTGAGTGGCATATGTATAGCTTTCACATATTCTTGAATTGTTGGATTTAATCTCTCTTTTGGATGTAGTGGCCACCTCTCATAATATTTGTCTTCTTCTAAATAGGTGTAACCATTAATTTGGCATATTCCAAGTAGGTGTATCTCATCTATTAAAGTAGTTGGAGTTATTCCTCCTATTGATTGTATTTGCCTCTCTTGTTATATATATATATATATATATCACTTTTGTCTTGAGTTTAACTTATCTAAATTTGGAGGAGTAATTTGAGATTTGTACACTTAAAATTTAAAATATAGTACAAAAACAAAAATTGTAGTACTCTAAATCTAATTTCTAAACAACTAAATATTTTTAAAATGGTTAAGATTAAGGCAGTGAACTACTAAGCATACACAAAAGTGTTCCTATTTTTATGACTAAAATATAATACAATGTTTAATGTACACCCCCTATTTTTTAATTACATTAGATATTTTTAAAAATCATTTGGCATAAATATATCCAAGAGTGAGTAATAAAAGTTGTGTATTATTTATTATTATTTTAATAATTTTTAAATTTGATATATCCTAAAATTTTTATCACTAAGTGTGCACATCACATATCTTGTCTACATCTAATCAAAAATATAATTTTTAAAACATCACAATTAATAATTTTTTGGATGTTTTATTGGTTGAAGAAGATGCATATGATCAGTGGTGTTCAATATATTTAAAATTTAATTAAAGTTGGGAATGAAAAAGATGACCATGATGGTGCAAGAGCATTTGTAAAAAGAGCTCTAGCATGAGAATATTTGAACTACCAAAGTGGTGCTAAGTTGACAAATATAGCAACAATTGTAGAATGGTGTAATTAAAGAATGGATCCAAGTAATTAAAGTAAGTTTATAGTTTGTATATTTTTTTGGTTGGTAAAACAAGATAACATTGTAAAATATAATTTTTTGTATAATAGTAGGACCAAGTGAGTTACACTCATTAAAAAAAAATTATGTAAGTTCATGGACTATTTATATAAGAGATATGGCATGTTTTTATTCTTTATGTGTGGATTTTATTTAGGATGGGTGTGAGTCAAAAGAGTTGGTTTATGAATGGTATTTTAGACTTTTAATTTTACTTGAGACATATCAAATTCTAGTCACACTATAATTAAAAGTGATGGAAATATTAGTGGACTTTGACAATACTTCAGATCTAGTGCAACTAGGTATTATATATTTTTATTATTTAGTTAACATTAATATTTTATTCTCCTTTGTAGATAATGTTGTGCGGTATTGGACTTGGCTATTCCTAGCCTAGTTTTGAATGCTTCACTTGAAGTAAATGTTGTTCCTCTTATCTGCGATTCTGGAGGGAAGTCTTCCCCTACTTATAAAAATTTCTCAACTTCAGTTTCTGATTCTCCTTGGACAACGGTTCACATAAAGAAGAAACATTTTTCTAAGAAGGTTATGGTCTCACCTAGCTCGCCCTCAGAGGCTGGGCTTGGTTCAAGTTTTGTTTCTTGAACTGTTTCTGGTTGTATGTTGTTTTTGGCTAGTCTTTGTTGATAGTTGTTTTTGTCTTGTTGTTTCTCTTTGCTTGGCTGTGTTGGGCCAGCCTGTTTTGCTAAGTTGTTTGACTTTGTTTTTCATTTTGTAAGGGTTTAGAGCCCTACCTTGCTTATCCAATAAAAAACATTAATATTTAACCGATAGACTATTTTGTTTGAAGTTTCCGTCGGGATTTTCATCAGCCCAGCCGTCAATTAAATTTACCGACGCCAGAGATGTCCAGGCCGGCAAAATGGTAAGTGTTTGGTCGCCTGAGGGTAAATGCGCAGTGTGGGAAAGTATGCTGTACGACGGCGCTCGAGGAAGTAGGGGAGAGGGCCCAATAGTCGTGTGGGGTCCAATAGTCGCGCACTCAATCATAAATATAATACCCAATAGTCGTTTATATAATGTCCAATAGTTGTGATTTGACTACCCATAATTAAACAAAATGTATGCTTTTGATCTAAAAAACAACCAATCATGTGATACCACATCAGCGCTCAACTACTTATGATGTAATGCACGAGAATTGGTCTCACTATTTTTTTGGGCCTTTTTGGACACCTTGACAAAAATGCATGCTGATGTGGCATCATATTTGATGATGTGGCCCTGAAACCTTAGTTATAAGCAGAGAACTTGCCAAGTAAGCTGCTGTAAAAAATTGGGAGTGATTTGAAATTTCGACGTAGGATAATTACAAGCGCGAAGTTAGGATGCACGACTACTAGGCCCTCTCACCTATATCTTACAATCGTTCTACATTTTTCCTTTATACTCTTCATCCGAAAATTTTGATTCTACTGGTTTCTCCGATTGATAGCTGCGAGAATCTCAAACAGATTATATCGAATTGAATTCTCCTGCAGCAACTCATATATTTTTGATTTTCTTTTAAAGCATTTGTGTTTGCAAAATAACGATAGGAGTCGGAGTGCGCACCCTAACTGTGCTCAAACAATTTGAACCCTTTGGCTTGACCGTCGAAGCCTCTGATAATGGCGATGGGAAGCCCTTCGAGGGAGAATACAAGTATTCTTTATTCGATTCAGAACTTATAAGATCAAATGAAGACATTATATCTGCCTCCTGCAACGACTGCGACCATGAACTTCTTATTCGTGGAAAACAATAAGTGATTTCTTGTTTTTATTTACACTGTCTATATTACAGTGGGTAATAGAGAAAAAGGAGAAAAACTAGGAAGTGTTTTGTAAACCCTCGTCTTTGCTCTCTAAGGGGTTGTCAATTTCTCAAACCCTTGACCTACTCGAGGTCTAGGGATCGATCCTCTGCGCTGCCATGGCTAAGCGTCCACCTCTTCTTCTGAAGCAGACCCCTCCTCTTCTGGAGAACAGCAGCAGAACAATACTGATGAATTAGGGCCTGACGACGACGAGGGGATCGAGGCCGTGAACAGGGTGGCTCCCTCCGAGGAAGAGGATGGAGATGCCGATGCAGATGATCCAGCCGCTGATACCTATACTCCAGACATTGAAACTGCTGAAGAAGACGAACTCCCTACCAATGACGATGTAAATTAAAATCCTTATTTTATTTTGCCCTATAATTATACATGCTCAGCTCCAGTTTTCTTTGCCCACTGAAAAATGTCGATTATTTTGAAAAAGTTATATGGGGATTTGAACATGAGTGCAAGATAGCTCCGAGTCAAAATGAGCGAGCCAATGTTTGACATTGCTCTAAAAAGAATTGCCACTGTAGAATGTAGCGGAAGTAGGTTATATTTTCATTGAAGTATCTGTCTCTTTTTTTTCAACAGAAAAGCCATAGCAATTACGAGGAACTCGACTTTCTTTATTTGTTTTGTGAAATCTATAGGTTTCAGTCAGTGATGTATGGATTTTGAGCTCTGCAGATTTTTTTGTCCCGGGTTAGAGACGTTTCGAGTTTTACTGCAACAAACTAAGATATTTTCTCATTTTGCTGAAGGTGTCGAAGTAGCTGAAAAGAAACCAAGAGGAAGGTGAGTAGGACATGTCTATTCTCTCAATCAAGCAGTATGGATCGACTTATTTTAGTGTAACTATTGTATTACTGAAGCAAGGTGGAAATTAAATTGTTTTAATGTAAGAAATTGTCACTTTCATTATGCTAGGGGCCGGCATCAATCAAAGAAAACTGAGGGAGAAGAAGATGAATAATATTTAAAGGAGGAAGAAGATGCCCTTGCTGGTTCTGGAAGTACAAGATTAATCACACAACCATCTTGTATGATTCTTTTCTCTCTAGTTGCAGTTGAATTACATTGTGGTTTGGGTTTTTAAGTTTATAGAATATGGCAAGAGCCTGATGTGATTTGAAGACCACCTGCTCTCTGTTGATATTATGCACTCCTTATTCTGCTTCTGTTGGTGATTGTTGTGTATCTTGTATTTGATGTCTTTTCCCCTGATGGTAAAATGACTTTATTTCCATGCTAAAGATATTACCAATTAAAGTACTTTAATTTTTATAGTATAATGCTAAATCAGATAAAATATGAAACACAATTCTTAGTTTGTATTCGCCTGAGTAGTCATCTCTTTTCCTTTTTCCTAAATGAATGAATATATCAGTTATATTAAAATTGCTATGTGTTTCACTTGGAATAGCTTATTATCTAGATGGGTATCAAATATAGTTGTGACAATTTAGTCTCTTTCAAACGCTTCGAAAATATGTTCTGCTATGATTAAGCATTAGTTTAGCTAGGTCTGTGAAGAAGAACAAGGACAAAAAATGCAACATGGTCATTTTTTTCATGACTCTGAAACATGTGTTTGTTATGTGCCATTATTATCATTAAATATTAAGTGTGGCTTTATTGTCCTTCACTTCTGGAAAGTTTCTTAAGCCAGTTACTTGAATAAAATTATTCCTCTCCACATCCTTCTGAATTTTACGGCAAATTTTTTAACATAATGGTGTTGCAACAAATTGAATCTTAGATATTAACCAATTTTTCCACCTACCAAATGGCACTGTGTACTTCAAGTCTGATTGTCATTTCAACATGTTATCCTATATAACAAAATTTCTTCTGTTTCAAACTTTTTAGCTTTAAAGACATTAAAGGAATTTCCATTAAAATTTTATGGAGAAGAGATTTAAATTTTGAAAGTGATATAAGTTTTGTTTGATGTCATGATAACTGCTTTGAGATTTTTTCTTGATACTTTGAATTCTATCTCTACTAAAAGTTAATTTAGAAACTTATTTTGGCCCTAACAGAAGAGTTGACTCTAATTTGGTTGCTCCCATTGGCTGACATCATTGACTTACTTTGGGAATTTGTGGATATCAAAATTCAATACAGTTCTTCTTTGAAAAATGTTCAACAATATAAACACTTGACATTGGAGTTGGACCATTCTTCTGGTGGTGCCCACATTTAAATAAAAATTCTTCGACAGTGTCTGTTGTGTCAAGACCTAAATATCAAAATATGTAAGCTACAATTCAGGGGAATTAATCAAATGTTGAGGGTTTGAAACTTTCATGTGGAAGCAGTGTACTCGCCTGTTGATGTTAAACTGCATAAATTTTATACTTTTGGTGTTTTCCATGTTTATTTTGTTGCGCTTTTAGATGAAAAACTTTCACATCTGATTAGTTTGGATTTGTTGTGTAATGCAAATAGGCCCATCACATCAGTACTAGAGCTTTGTTACATGAATATTCTTGTTTCAATTAGCTTGTTACATTGTTTAATGTGTCTAATTAATAATCTATCAGATAATCTTATCACATTTTAGTTGATCTGTGTGAATAAAGTCAGCATGTTTTGAGAGATCAATCTTGTATCTCTGTAGCACTTTCCTTGACTTTGGAATGCCAAAATATTTGTGGCTTGTTGCATTGTTTTTAGTTTAGCTAGGTCTGTGAAGTAGAACAAGGAAAAAAATGCAACATGGTCATTTTTGGTTGATGTCATGATAACTGCTTTGCGAATTTTTCTTGATGCTTTGAATTCTATCTCTACTAAAAGTTAATTTAGAAACTTATTTTGGCCCTGACAGAAGAGTTGACTCTGATTTGGTTGCTCCCATTGGCTGACATCATTGACTTACTTTGGGCATTTGTGTATATCAAAATTCAATACAGTTCTTCTTTGAAATTTTTTCAACAATATAAGCATTGGACATTGGAGTTGTACCATTCTTTTGGTGGTGCCCACATTTAAATAAAAACTACAAGAAAAACTTGATCAAAGCAAAGTGGCAATGGCTATAGCAGTACTAGTGACGGTAATAATAGTGGTAGCTTGTCTGGTATTCGTTTTCATCCTAAGAAAGCAGCTTCTGTCTGCCTCAAGAATGATGTCGGTCTTATCTAGAAGCAATGAAAACCATAATCATAATGATAGCAGTCATAGTCGTATCCGAACTTATGCTATGTGGGAGATGTGGCAAGCTACAGATAATTTCAGCACCAAAGTTGGGCAAGGGGGATTTGGAGAATTGTACCGCGCACATCTTGAGAACAATATGGTGGGAGCTGTGAAGAGAGCAACAAAGAGGGGGAATCCAAAATCCACAAATCTTCAAAGAGGAATTTTCCGTGCTGCTCCGGCTCAATCATCCTAACCTGGTTAACTTGATAGGCCTGTGCTTTGAAAAAGGTAGCCTCACAATCTTTCAATTTCCATATAGCAAAAAGCAACCTGCATGTAATTGAACAAATAGAATAAAGAATTGGCAGAGCTACTCCTTGATGATAGTGCAATGGTCTTAATGAATTGAGAAAGAGCTGTATTTCATTATAACCTGTACTAATTCTGATTACTGTTGACTATGAAGCTGGGGATGATTGTATCTCCATTGCATCTGGATCCTCCAATGTTGATATTCAAAAGATCAAATGCGGACCAGGCCATGGCATTAGGTATTCAAGGACTTAATCATGAGAAATTGCATTAGTCTAAGGGATGACTTTAATGTATTTATGCTTTTTCTTTTTTCAGTATTGGGAGCCTATGAAAAGATGGGGAAGAAGCAAAAGTGGAAAAAATCTATGTCCATAACATTTTATTTACTGGAATAGATGATGGAAGCAAGAATCAAGACTTGGCACGTTGTTTAACTTAAAACATCAATTACTAAATTAAGTTCACCTGTCTTGATACTTGATAATGAAGTTAGTAAAAATCTAGTTTCATCGGATATTATATTTGCCTATATATCCTGAACCCACATTTCGTAGGCATACAAGAGTAAACAAATCTTAATTTATTTAAACTATTACATGGTAGCCACTGAAGTTTGGATGGTCTTTTCTTAATGTGTGCTCATTCTTTTATAAATTCAATACTAAATTGGTTAAAGAGAGCTAAGAATGTTTTATGGATATGTAGGGTGGCTCTGGGTATGCAAGAGATGTTGTGTTTGAAGACATAACAGTTCTAAATGTTGAAAACCCCATAGTTATAGATCAGTATTATTGTGATTCCGCTTCACCTTGTGGAAATCAGGTGAAGTTGATATTATCTATACTATTTAAGTTCAGAATGAATATTTTGTATCTTTTTCAAGGCTTGAATTAATATGATATAATTTCATGCAGAATTCTGCAGTGCAAATAGAAGATGTGACCTTCAAAAACATTAAAGGCACGTCATCAATGTCCAAGGCTATAAGTTCAATGTGCAGCAGGGTTGTGCCCTGTAGAGGAATTGTGATGAGAGATATTGATATAAAATCAATCATGACTTCCCACACAAAGTCGGAGTGCATTAATGCTTTTGGATTTGCTTCTGGAGATATCTATCCAGCTAACTGCCTTAGCAGGTATTGATTGAATATGAAGTAAGGCTACTACTTGTATTTAATGCAGACATGCTTTCTATTTACAGTTTTGGGAAAAAATATTCAATTTTTAGGGTACGCTTTTCATTACTTCTTCCGAATATGGGTTGTAGTTTGTATCTAACAGATTTTTCACATGTTTGTCCTGCTGTAGGTATTAGTCATTGGAGGAGGTGATGGTGGGGTTCTTCGTGAGGTCTCTCGACATAATTCGGTAGAGCAAATTGATATATGTGAAATTGATGGGATGGTTGTAAATGTAAGTACTCTGAATGTAATCTTCATGTAGTAACTCCAAGATTGAGACTGTTAGAAGGTTGTTATTGTACATTGTTTGCATAAATGGAAAATGGAAACACAATATTCCTATGAAACAACTGAACAGTATGATTTTATTTCCAAGATATTTTTTATGCAACTTTCTAGAGTGACAGATCTTGCTTTTCCAATTATATTTTTATTCTTTCCTGTCTGCTGTGTTTTACAGATTAGGAGTTCTCTGTCTAGCTTCTTTCTTTGATAAGAATCATTTATAATCATCCATTTGCAGGGATTTCATGCACGATGTACAATTATGTGTAATTGTCCTTAATTTTGCATGGGACTTAAACCTGACCTTTGCACTTTTAATCAAACATCGGTTGATGAGCAGTACTAGACTAGAAAGGTTGGCTAAATATACCATCAATTCACTATATGATCAAGAAAAGATAATCTTATAAAAGTAAAACAAAATTAAACCCAGATTTTTAGGAACAAATCACATTATTTCCAATGAACAAACAGGGCAAATGCACACCAAAAACAGAATGGAAAAGTTAGAACCCAAAAAACTGAAAAGATAAAGGAAGAAACTATAAAGATAATGCATGCAAATAAACTCTCATTAAGTTTTAAATTTGACAAATAGTAAATTTGCATCCCAGTGTGGGAATCAAAAATTTCATAAAAATGTGACATCAGAGACAAAAGCTTTAATCCTAGTAAGGCATTAAACTTTCTCATCACTGTCAATTAGTATTATCAACATTACATCTGAATTTAGCCAATGGTGAATTGAGATCCTTTGCTCAAAAATAGATGTTAAAAATTATGCTAGAAAAGCCCTTCTTGAGAATTTAGGGTTAGCATTGTCATCACTGAGAAAACTCTAAACTTTATAGGCCTTTAAGCTCAGCAGCTCTGCACAACAAGAACTATATTTCCTTAGTCTTAAGGTGACACACATAGGATATGCTTCCCCAATTACAGTGATCTTCTTTTGCCTCACGTCCACACTCACGGAATCCAGCACTGCAATGCAAATATTCATTCATCAGATTACATAGCAGAGTAAATATAAAGTTAGGATTTGAAAGCGAAAAGATAAAAAATAGCATACCCTCAACCGTTGCAACCGCCTTGAGGGCCTTTCTCTTGCTTTTTATCATCCTCGATCGTCACTTGTAACACCATTTTTGGGATATTCAAACATTTTTTGGATAAAAATGATTTTTGTGTACTTGAAAATGGGTGAGTGGAGAAGCACAAGCAGCCTCCACATATTAAATTATATAGTTTACTCTGTCTTTGTTTCCATTCACTGCTCAACAATGATTCATTTATGATCTTTGCCACATCTTATATAATTTTGTTCATGGTTTCACTTCTTACAACCAGTAGCTTCTGCTGATCTCTAGATGGTCCTCATTTTATTGATATAATCCTTGGTTTTAAGCACAATATTGGCACTCCCTTTGTCCACTTTGAGAACAATGATCTTCTCATTGTTGTTAAGTTTTTGTAATGCCCAGTTTACTTCCTTCAAGATGTTGGTCATGGGTGGTTTTGTATTCCTTAATATTCTTGAACAGTTCTATCTAATTTCTTCAGCAGTATGATCTGGTTGGTTGAGTATGACATTTGAAATTTTGACTAGTAGTTTCTCATTTGGGATATGGCTAAGGGCAATGTCATATCTTTGGTCTTTACAAAGCCAGCTTAGGGTTGTGGCATCTAAGGTAGTTGATGAGAGGTGGGCAATGTTTTGTGACTTGAAATGAGCATATGGGACTAAACTCTATGCTTGTCCCAAAACTTCATTTTTAAATCTGTACTAGGAATGTATGTTTCAGTTGAAATTGAGAGAGAACAAAGTTTGCACTTAAGGGAAGTTGCATGAGGTGAGACGCCTCAGCGATGTCTGCAACCATTTCATGTTTATTTCAAAGCTGATAATTTCTGCCAATTTAGGGCTCATAGCCCGTATTTTTTATGTTCATGTCCAATCCAACAATGACACATGGCTCTCATGGGTTCAATGGATCCATTCAATGTCGACATTATGGCTAGTCCCTATCACGCGGGCAATCCTCTATTTCTCAGCATGACTGTGGCCTATGAAGTTCTCATGATAGTGGGAAACTCCCTCAATTGGTTGAGAGTACATGATTAAGGGGACTGTTGTAATTCTCTTCAAATTGATTAGGGCCCGCATTGGGGGATCTTCCCTACTCTGTTATTGTCTCTGCAGAATTTCTTAACTATCAGCCTTGAGTTGTTCTGCCCCTAGCACTCATTCGATCTGCCACTAGCCACTAATATTCTGCTTAAGTTTTTCCCTTCAGAGCATGCTTAGTTCCATCATTTCAACTATTGGTTCCATGACCTATCCTTTTTGCTCTTACTTGGTTGGTTTCTCTTTAAAAAAAATATTCCTTGATTTCCCTTCCCTTTCCACTTGCCTCACTTTTCAGTAGTTCTTCCATTAATCTCTTCACTTGATATTCTAAATCCTCCTCTTTGAACTTACTATGGGCTATTTATGATGTCAAAACTGAATTTTTGTCGAAGCCATAACTACTACACAGAATGCATAAAAATCATAATTGTGATTCAAGCAATATTAACAATACCAGATTGGGATAGGCTTGATATGATTTCTACCATGGAAGACTGTTCTGCTAGGAAATCACAATAATATGAATGACCTTATCTCTTAACATAGTGCTCTTCCTCATTCCCTATTAGCTCATCTTTAGCCCTTGGAGTCTGAATGTTAGATTCAATTAATTTGGTCTACAGATTTTTAGACTCTATACAACACTGTGTGCTAATGAAGCTTAAACTTCCAATATTTATCCTACTTGTAGTCCTCATTGTTAAGAATATTGCAGCTAACATGGAATTTTAGATTAACAAAATAACAGATCTAAAGAATGCAAAACATTCAACAGAGAGAGAAAACAAGAAAATTTGCATGGTTCGGCAATATGCCTACGTCCACGGGGAAAGCAGGAGAATAATTTTATTAATCACAACACTCTCCCACATTTTTCATTACAAACAGTCCAATATATAATGGACTTTGCAACCATCTGACCATGTATTTCCAGCCTTGCATAACAACCTTGCTTAACAAAGCATTGCCAGAATTTTGTTGGAACTGTTTCTGTTTACATTGGTAATTTTAGAATGAAGACAATAACAAGATTTCACAGGACTTCACATCCCAACAATCTCCCACTTGAAGTCCAACCTAAGCTGTGAACAAATCAGACATTCCCCTACTTCTCTCCCATTGTCACATCTTGACAATACCAAGAAAAATCCAACTTCATCTTGAAAGCCAAACACCAAGACCTCCATCACAACTAGAACGAGCGCATTCACCGCGTCACTTTGTTAACATTCCAGCTGCACACATGCGCGGACTTCTCCCATTATACTTTCTTCTTCAATGCATCCGCCAGATTTCTCAATACTCCCACTGCATGAACAATGTCCGGAAGAATGCATACCTGGAATGAGCGCATTACTTGCATCACTTCATTAACATTCCAGCCAACAAGGCACCATCACAAGTGGCACCCCAAACTTCTCTAACAAGGGTGACTTGATCATAGGTCACCACTATTACTGTAGCCATCTCCACTACAACAATGAGTGTCTCAACAAATGTTCTCTAACCCCAAGAGAACTCCAGCCTCATTCAAGGTTTCCAAGTATCCAAAAGTACCTCCATGATCAATCCATGCTAAGCTCCAAAAAACAACATTGCACCATCGTGAAGCTCTCCAAGCAAATGACCAAAGTACTCAATACCAAGACCACTGTCAAAAACTCCCACTGCACGTCTGCATAACCTAGGAACGCAACATGACACTGTGATCTAACATCTCCACAAAGGAAGACCACATGCTCCAAAGAGCATACCCTGTATCAAAAAACCTCTATCATGCCAAACACTCTAATCTAGAATCAAGAGTCCACCATGGCACAATAACAAATACCCTGTAAACAAGAATCATCATCTCCAATCACATGAAGATAACCATCACTTGACAACAACAAAACTCTTTCCACCAAGAGCTCCCACTGAAACTTGATACCGATCTATCTATGGTATCATGATAAGCATGCTTGAGTCACTCTAATCATCTCTGCACTCTTTTTTCCTCTGGCTCGTTTCTTCTGTAACTTTCAGCCTCTGTATCAATTCTATCACTTCCTTTCACAAATTCCTGGCACACAATTCTGTAGTTCTACAACTATTTGACTCCTTCCATCCTCTAAGAAGAAAACATCTTCTCAAGACACCCATCGAGCTCCAAGGCCATCGAGAATTTCCCCAGTATCTTCCCCAGACCAATTCCACAAGTGGACCCTTGGCAACCCATATAAACTACAATCTCAAATTGCGGTTTCGAACCCCGAGGCACGACCCCAAAGAAAGCTTAATCACCTACTCCAAATGAAAGCTCGCTGCCACATTATGCACATCTGGGGCTGGAGAATCCATAGTAACAAGTGGTACAATAGTCTTCTGAACAGAAAACTTATCCAATTTCATTTCACAGAAGTAGGGTATTCCCCAAGGATGAACGCTCGCGCGGGTAGGCTTCGAAACTGCGGGAATTCTCAAGGCAAGTCCACTAACCAAAACCTCACGCTACTCATCCCAGTCGGACATCTTGGGGCCAAGGCTGTAAGCCAGGCCATTGGGGATCTCTCTCCACTTCCGGCTCCTCTGATTCCTCTTCCTCTTCCTCGACAATATGGCAATTCCCAACAAATCTTACCTTAACCAGCACCAAACCATCGAGCACCTCATCCTTTGCAAGGTTCCCGATTCTTCTCATTGCCACTCCACAGTGCACTTTCGGATCCAACCCACCATCCATAACGGCCAATGACGCAGAGCCACTATTGGTCCCATGGCCATGGGACAAAACTCCCATCCACAGAAAGAGCACCTTGCGGACCTCATAGTTGCCGGGCCTAACTGGAATTATTTTGTTACCGACTACACAAGAACTCCTCACAAACTTTCCCCTGCTCTTGGGAAGCACTTCTTTGGCAATTTCATTAGGCAAAGATGCCACTCCAGCCACAAAGGTCCCATCATCCATAGTCTCTCGTCTCTCGTAAACTACAAATTTCCAATTCTTGAACAAAGGTTTGGCGCTCTCATTGAATCTAAGCCTGAGATCTTTAATATACCTCCCCTTTGCCAAATTTGGATCCCATTGCTTAGCGGTATCAATGGCGGTAGCAACGGCCTTAAAATTGGAAGCAGGGATTCTCAATTTGCAGCGCCCTCTGAGCATGTCAAGGGGACCGGTGGATCTTCTAGAGAGCTCCACTCCTCCAATGGCTAGGACTTTCCACCCATCATCTCCGCTTTTTTCTCCACTCGCGGAAAACAAATCTTGAATACAACTCTCGCTTGCATGTAGCACAAATCTCTTTAACGAGTCGTCACTCACTGACCATGGCTGTGTGCGTCTTGCCTCGGCAGTGCCCATGTGAGTTTGAAACCTCACGCTTATGCCATCTCCTGCTGCGTCAACAACTTCATCTTAGTTTCCTCACAATTTCCCCCATGGTCGGTCCTTACTCCTTTGAAACGTTTAATCCAGATCTGACTGTGAAATGCAATGGGTCGGGTTCCTCCCTCTTTCAGCCTCGCTTCCTCCGCGTGCTTCAGCCATACGGGCCACACCATGCCTCGCCCCGCCATGTCTTTACCCTTGTCCTTCTTTTCCCTCTGTAAACCAAAACTTGTGCCCTGATTTTTTAATGGATCAGTTTGAAAAAAAACTTAACCTATGTTCCTCTTCAATGCCAGATTGCTTTGCCACAACTCTACGATGGACCAATTTCCACCATCGATTGTTGCTTCACTTTCAAACTCAGCCTCCAATATTGAGATGGGGCTATAAAAACATCAATTTCATCCAGCTCAACAAAACTGATCTACATAATGTTTGAGGGTGGCTCAGGAGAAAGACACGGCTTTCACAGCAGCGGCTTCTTGACAGCAATTTCTGCTTCCAATGCTTCGTGCTCTTCAATCTTGGGGGCTTTGACTAATCAACGGCCACCTTGCTGCTCAGTAGGCATGAATTGAAAGGAGATCTATCAGCAGTTACCATATCTCCTCCAACGCACCCTTCTCTACCGTCTCCCTATCAGGCTCTGATACCAGTTGTTAAGAATATTGCAGCTAACATGGAATTTTAGATTAACAAAAGAATAGATCTAAAGAATGCAAAACATTCAACAAAGAGAGAAAACAAGAAAATTTATGTGGTTCGGCAATATGCCTATGTCCACGGGGAAAGCAGGAGAATAATTTTATTAATCGCAGCACGCTCCCACATTTTTCATTACAAACAGTCCAATATATAATGAACTTTGCAACCATCTGACCATGTATTTCCAGCCTTGCATAACAGCCTTGCTTAACAAAGCATTGCCAGAATTTTGTTGGAACTGTTTCTGTTTACATTGGTAATTTTAGAATGAAGACAATAACAAGATTTCACGGGACTTCACATCCCAACACTCATCCACCTCCAATAAAGCGTTATTGCTCAACAAAAAGTGTTTTTTCTCTTTTCTTTTCTTTTCTTTTCTGAGTCAAGTAACACGGAAGATTAAAACCAATGTCATCTATTCAAAGCCATTTTTAGTAAACGGATACGTAAAAGTTTTACAAATTGTGACCTCCAGGTTTCCTAGTGTTCGATAGTAAACCTTTTTTATGATTCATTGTTACATTTATATGGCGTCTATAGCACTGAGTTGCAGCTTGACTACTAGTACAGTACAATTTTTATTATGGTAATAGATGACTCTTATGTGTGTATAAGGACTGGTAGTATGTAGTCTTAAGTTCTGAATAATTGGATTGAAGCTTCGAAACCGCAACTAAACACAATATACATGAGTTTGATAGTAGACAAGTAGAAAGATCCCTGTATTTAATTTCTTTTAGAAATTGATTGTATGTGACTTGATGCATGAACAGGCCACCCCTGTGAATGCTCCTTCATATTTCAACGATAATGACTTTATGGAGCTCATTGGAGCTTTTACTGAGTGTTTGGATTTGCCAGATTTTAAGCTTACTATTTAATTGATTTACAATTGAGATTTTGTGGTTCTTCTAAGATGTTAGCACAAGTATCTAATTGATACAATTCAGAATTAACTATCCCAAATTTTGATAGAACATAGCAAGATTCTGCAACATTTTTATTGTATCTATCAAATTTTGAAATTGAAATGTAATTTGAATGCCTCTCATAATAATATCTAACATAAAATGTGAAAAATTTATATGGTAGCTCAAGAGCATAGGCTGCCACTACAAATCTTTTTACTACATTATAGGGTCCATATAGCCCATGTTGTCATGGGTCTTTCCTTCTTTTAACAAATGTTTGCTTGTATTGTTTAGGGCATACATATCACTTCTTCTCTTGCTAGCCTGTTGCTTTATCCTGTTATGTAGTATACTGTTTGGGGATATAATATCATAAAATAATAGTATGTATTGGGTTTGAAAGTCCCAGCCTTTTGGATAAGGGTACCAAGAATGCTAAATCTAGAGACACTCACTTTCTGTTGATAAGTCGACTTGTATAAAATAAGGTGCATGCTAAGTGGCAAAGTTTTATTCCCTTTGATTGAGTGCACTAGAGTGTGCTAGATATAGAGAAAATGTTTGATCATTTATTCTCCATTATTTATTTCTTGCACATGGCGTGGGAGGAAGTAAACACAATATTCAATGTTGTTGTGTGGGAAAGTATATTGTTTTTGGTTGCATTGTCAAACGAGTCACTGTGGTGTTGGTTTGATAGTAGAGCATTGAAAACACATTTGCAGTGGACCCCTATTGGCTGATTGTTGCATGCCTGTGCATGTGACTGCTAGTTTATCCCACTATATTATATTTAGATCACTTAGCATAAGTAAATCTTCATATGTGTAATTTAATCTGTACATGTCATGTATATGCAATTATTATTGATGAGAATAATGAGAAGGAATGTAGATTATTACTAGTGTTGTTAAATAGAATCTAAAAATAAATATACTACCAAAATAATTGATAGAGAATATATTGATTACTCTATATTTTATTATTATTATTTTTTTTTGGTAAAAGTGACAAATCCACTATAAAGAAATTTTTATTAAAGTTCATGTAAGATCAAATACATTTCCAGACTTCATGAGTTGAAGAGAGAAAGGTATATAGCAGATTACATCACAGAGGGAGCCAACATCAAAAACTAAAAGCAGATAATTACAAGGTTTGGGAAAATTAGGCCTTGCTAAAAGAGCAAAACAAGCAACAAGCATACCCAGGAAGGCCTTCAAAAAACACCAATCGAGGTCCACCAATATTTACTAGCAGGAGCAACAGGAGGAAGAAGATAAACATCACCCAAAAACTTGAGCAAACCAAGAACTATCAAACCCCACTCTCTACAAAGGAGGCAAGATTTGAAGGATAGGTGAAATATGGCTCATAGAACGGACCCTCCAAGGCATGTTTAAATAGGAACTGAATTGCACGAAATAAAACCAACTTGTCTACCTTGGAATCAACTCCCCAATGATGGCCTCAAGGCTCGAAGACGGGCCAAGAACATGGAAGAGTGTAGCTACCAAGTCATGCACCATATCATTGAGAAGAGAAAGCAAGGCCAGGGAAGATAGAAGCTCCTCATGACAAATGACACCTCTAACCAGAGTTGTACCAGCGTGAAGATCATAACTCTCAAGAGTATATTCTAGAGCATACACTAGGCATACATGAGGCAACAAGAAACTTCCAACTATAAATTTGGCTGTCTCATTACCTCAAAGCACATCCATAAGATTCGAAACAAAAGAGAACATAATTCATGCAATAGAGACATAGGATGCATATCAAGGCATTCACTGTTGAAGACGTTCAAAATAGCCTCTTCCACCTGTGGAAAATGAATTATAAATGTTTTATGTATCATAACAGTCGAGGAGTGGTGGCGAACACGAACCTCCAAGAAGCGAGGCAGGATGAGATCTCTAAACAAATTGTCCAGATCGAGTCGAGCCAAAAGAGATCCAATTTAAACCAAGGCAGAAAAAAACCACAAAAAAATTGGAGATAACAAAGATGAGAAATTCCCTAAGAAATAAGTGGGCTTCATTTAACTCAAGTGTGTATGGATAGAACTCTTGTACATTCCACACAAAAAACTAGAAACCAGCACGAACACCATAGAGACTTTACGCTGGAACAAGTGCCCATAATTGAAACACAGGACAAATGCCAAACCACAAAGAAGCCACCTCACACTGATGATGCCATTGAAAAGACCAAAAGTATGTGCCAAAGCTTAAAAAGCATCATCAATTAGACATTCTTAATTAGGAAATCTTTCCCAAATCAACCCCAACCGTGTGAGATCCCCATTCAAATGAGCAAAACCATAGTGAAAGGACCCAATACACCCGTGCAAAGTACCTTCCAAATGCTACAATGACGTCAAAGGGAACATCACCCAAATAGGAAGAATAGAACTGCCAACAAAAAACCTGATTGCCAAATGTATTTACCAATGAGCACTATTACCATGGAAACCATGAAGCCACGTTAGTTGAGTGCACTATGTAATAGTAGGAAGATTGAGGTGGCCAATGTCAAGGGGACCGTCCTGATGCCACCTTAGCCAAAAATTTCTTCATGAAAATTGAGATGTCATGAGGACCATCCCAACATTAAAGAACATGTGGATCCACAAGCGAATGACATCATGGGTACCACCAGACATAAATAAAAAGGCTATCTTTAGACGTCAAGAGGACCATGACACAAGAAAGCCAAAGTTCCAAAAATGATCATCAAGTGTTGCAATATTAGAGATTTCATGGAGGCCATCTCAACAAGAAAAGATGTTGCCATATAAAAATGCCAAGCTGATTGACGTCAAGGGGACCGTCCCTATGCCACCTCAGCCATAGCTTACCAAAATAACCAAATTCCAAATATGTCATGACCATCTCAACATAATGATTGTTGCATCATGAATAACCACAAATTTCAGACATCAAGGGAACCACCCATCATAAGCAAAAAAATGCAAACAAATGATGTCAAGGGGACCATCAAGCATGTTAACACAACAAGCAATAGAAATTTATGAGAAAGTGGAGCAAACCATGGCTTCAAAGACCAAGTCAAGGAGACCGTGCATATTATATAAAAGAAGAGAGGAACACATCATACCACCCATGCACCATGAAGAACGTCAAGAAGATCATTCCATGCCAGGAACAACCAACAAATCTCCCAACAAAGTTACCACATGTTAATAAACAATAGTCCAAGAAATCACTTATATCAACATGTGAGAAAGTAGAAAAGGCGGGAGAGAGATCAATTTCCATATTGGACATCCTGTCCACCAAAGAATTTCCTTCCCTATAACAATGTTGGAGCTGAAATGTCAAGAAATTTTGTAGTAGAGAGAGAGCATGCTAAAATAAATACTTAAGATTCCAAGAACCAAGATCTTTTTTGGTGAGGGCACCAATTACAATTTATGAATCACCTTCAATCATAATGTGAGAAATGTTACTACTTATTGCCAATTCCAAACCAATGATTAGAGCTGTGAATTATGCCACATTATTAGTTCTAATATTCAAAATTTGACAGGAAGCCTTCAAAACAAAGCCTTTATGATCCCTAAGGACCACACATGTCCCTGATAACCTAATGTTACCATGTGAAGCCCCATCAAAGTTCAATTTTATCCAACCTTCTAGAGGAGGGGACCACTTGACTTGATTTCTCAATACAATAGGCTTGCAATTCTATGTCAAGACATGATTAGGTAGGGACTTGAGAAGAGACCAAGATTTAAGCAACCAAGCATCCCAAGAAGAGGAGTTTAAGGTGTGTAACCGCTTGAAGATAAAAGACATCACAGATCATTTTGATATTGAGGCTTCAGTCTTTACAATAATATGATTGACATCTTTAGCTTTCTTTCTGAAAATACTATTATTTCTTTCTATCCAAATATTCCATATAACTATATGGAAGGACTAAGATTCCAAATGCATGCATAGAAAGAGGATTTAAATAGGGAGGGCCAACTTTGAAAATGTTGCAAGAGAGAACAATACAAAGGACCATACCAGTCAAGTTTATTCAGAATCCAAACCCAACAACTATGAGAAAAATCACAAGACAACAACAAGTGATCAGTGCACTCATAAGCCTTGCCACAAAGAACACAAGAGAAGAGGGGAGCAATGCCCAAGCGATCCAACCTCATTCTAGTTAATATTTTTCCCTTTAAATCCAACCAAGTAAAAGCTCCAGCCTTAGGAAGCACCATAGGACCCCAATAGAAAGTGTGGGGCCAATCCAAGGGATTTTCTAGCTCAACAAAAGACATCCTTCTTTTATAGAATAAGAGCCCGACTTGGACTTGACCCAAATTATGTCATCATCCTTTTTAGAGAATAGATTTTTTCTTGTTTCTAGTTCCTTATAGAGGGAATCCTTCGGGGCCTTTGGAAAAGGCAGGAAGTTGAAAGATCTCCATGTGGTTGTAGGCGGAGAGGAGGACCAATCAAGAACTAGATAATCCCTCACTCTACAACCCCATAAATTTTTTAACACATCTGCAATTGCATCCTATTTTACAAGAGACCGAAGGCGACGATTCCCATTACAAGCATCATCCCAAAATAGGGCTTTCCTTCCATTGTGAACCACCCAAGATAAGTGGGGGAGGATAACTTATCTATAGGAAATGATGAAGTTCCAAATCTTGGACCCAATAGGGGGATTTTTCAAGGTGAAGATACGCTCTCTCCAAAGAATCTAGATACTTATACCACATAATTTGACACCATTTAGCATTGGGATCCTGATAAATCCATCACAAGAGCTTAGCCCCTAAATCTTTATTTTGTAGGATCATGTCCCTCAAACCTGCTCCCCCAAATTCCTTGGGTAGATGGACCTTCTCCCATGTGATCAGTAGTAATTTTTTCTTTTCTTTCACATTTTCTGCCCACAAGAAATCCCTAAAACTCTTCTATAATTCCTCTAACTTCCCTTTTGGAATCTTTAAAACTGACATAAGATATATTGGCAAAGCTTGAAACACAAACTTAATCATAACCAATTTCCTTGCCAAAGACAACCATTTTTACTTCTAGGTTAAAATTTTGATTGAAACTAATGAAATGATCTTGTCCCAATAATCATGCTTCGCCCTCCCCGAGAAGAAAGGAACACCCAAATATCTGCAAGGGAGCAACTCCATTTTTAAACCCCAAAACCTTAGGAGCCTACCTTACACCATAGGATTTACATCGAGAAAGAATTTTTTTTACTTTTCCTTATTCACAAACTGGCCTAAGTAGACAGAGTAAATTGACAAGACACTTTGCATAGCCTTAGCCTTTACAATGCTAGCATGACCATATAAAAGAGTGTCATCAGCAAAAAGAGAATGAGTTATTGGCCACGAGACATGATTTAACTTTACTCCTCTCCAAAGATTCTTCCCATTTGCCGCATAAATCGCATGGATAAGGCCTTCTGTCATAAGAATAAATAGAAATGGAGAAAGAGGATACCCTTGCCTCACTCCTTGTGTAGCATTAAATTAACCACAAGGAGAACTATTGACTAAAACTGAAAAGCTTGCATCTAAGATGCACGAAAAAAATCCTCTTACACCATTTTTGAGAGAAACCAAGTTTTTCAACACCGTCATCAAGAAATGCTAGTTTATTCTATCATATGCTTTTAACATATCTAATTTCATAATGACATCCAAAATATTCTCTTCCTTGAGAGAATGGAGCACCTCGTGAGCGAATATAGCTCCATCTGTCATTTCTCTACCCGGGACAAATCCCCATTGCTCCTCAGATATGATCAAGGGAATCAAAGTGGAAACTCTAACAACAATAGTTTTGGTGAAGATCTTATACAAGATGTTGCATAAAGAAATAGGCTTGTAGTCAACAAAAGAGATAGGACAAGCCTTCTTTGGAATTAGTGCAATAAAAGTACATTGTTTATTTCTTTTAGAATATTTCCACGCTTTCTAGACTCTTCAAGAGCAAGGACATCTTTCCCTACAACATCCCAAATTTTTTGAAAAAAGAGAGCAATGTAACCATTAGGATTAGGAGCTTTATCTGGAGCCATTGAGAAAACCACTTTCCTAGCCTCCTCAAGTGTGAATTCCCTCGTTGTGCATCCTTCTAGAATTAAGTTAGGAATATAGTCTAAACTTGCAAAATATAAAGATAAGCTCCCCTAGGTGGGGTTGGGCTTTCCTGCATACTTCCTTCTTCGAACACCATGATAAGCTATACTCCCGAAGTCCAAAGTCCAAAATACTTTGTACTTAGTAGATTTATTCATTTCTTTGCAATCGATACGAAGTATAATTGATACTTGATGTCCGAAATCTTGGAGGCATAGTAAAAAATGACTAATTCCAAACACCTTCCTCCTTCAACAAGTGATACACGGTAAGCCCGAGACCTGAGGCCCAAAATTTTGCAATCTCTTCAACACTTGCACAACATCTACAACTCAGCTTCAACCTTTGACATCAATGACATTTTTACTTTAATGCCAACTTTCTCCTTTATAGGATCAACTTCATCTCACTTCTGATCCCTCTTTTGACATCAATGACAACTATATGCCAACACTTAACCCTGAGGAAGCTTTGATTGCTTTAACAGAAGTACAAGAAGGTATTGGTGGATCACATTCGAGTGGTATGACCTTAGCCAAGAAACTGTTGAGAACAGAGTACTATTGGCCTACCATGGAAAGAGAAGCTCACCAGTATGTGAAGAAATGCATGCAGTGTCAATAGCATGGGGACCTCATCCATGCACTGGCTCAAGAGCTCCAACCAATCCTTACATCTTGGCCTTTCTCATAATGGGGACTCGACCTCATAGGAAATATTACACCTACCTCATTGAACAACCATAAGTTTGTCATTATCGCCATTGAGTACTTTACGAAGTGGGTTGAGGCAATTCCTATGACGTATATAACGAGAAAGTAGATCTCCAAGTTCATCCTAAACTACCTTATTTTCCGCTATGGTGTTCCAAAAACCCTTAGCTCAGATAATGTAACACCTTTTGAGAATCAGGATGTCTGTGAGTTAAATGCCAACGATTTAATATCCAACATCAATTCTCTACCCCCTAGGGTAACGATGAAGCAAAGGCTTCCAATAAAACCCTCTTGAAAATTTTTAAGAAGACAATCAATGAAGATGGTTGTGAATGGCATTTACAACTAAACCATGCCTTATGGGCCTACAAAACCAGTATCTGCACGCCTATAGGTGTTACACCCTATTCCCTAGTATATGGATTTGAGGCTATCCTACCTATTGAGGTCAAGCTCCCATCAGTGAGAATATCCTTGCAAAATCTTATCACTAATGAAGAATATAGGGCGTCATGGTTGAATGAGCTGGAGCTATTGGATGAACGATGTCTAGATGCTTTGAATCACTTATAGGTTTTATGGATTAAAATCCTTAAAGCTCCCTCTGGGTGCTCATTAATAATTTTGCATCGGCCCTGGCCTTGGCCTGCGCCTCATGTTTGAATATCTTTGGGCCCCTTTTGAAGCGCCTTCGTCCCTTTCGCCACGTGTCAGCCGTGCACTCCTTGGAAGATTTTCTTTCCTTGCTCTACTCTTGAGCCCCGCCCTTTCACCACATGTTAGCAACGCAGGCCTTTGAGAGCCCTCTCTACTTTGCTTCTCTATCAGGGTCCACTCGCGTGCCACGTTGCATCATTCCGTGGGCAACCTTTTGGCAGACCCCACAGTCAACGCTTGAAACAAAGACTTCTCCATGTGTCTTCTCTGAGGAATTTGATCGCAAGGAAGGGAAGAATGAATATGAAGCCTCGTCTTTTCGCCACGTGTCCTAACTAACTTTGTGGGTGAATGACACGTGTCGCTTGGAGAGTTTCACTGCTTCTTCTCTGGGACCACAACCATCATTTGCATAGGAGTGCATCTTTTTCGGAGGCAACCAGATTCTATGTTTCAAAATCTTTCTATTGCAAAGGCTTTAGGGAATCATTGCAATGGACATCATTGTTCATGCCTGGGAATCTTTTCGGTTACTAGCTTGTTGGCGGTGGGTGATCTATATAAACTGCTTCGACTCTTGGAAAAAGTGTTCGGGGAATATACAGAAAAAATATTGAAAGATTGTAGGCCTTTGTATTGGTTTTATTGCATTAAAACTCATAGACTGTGTCAATTTGTTTGACCTCTTTGTTTCTCAATTAATTGATAAGACATTATACTATGTTGTGGTTGTATTGAGTAGTTTATTTACAAGACTTCTATGATTTCAAATATAAATTTGTTGATTCAGACCATGTCTTGAACTCTTCTTTTTCAGTAATTGTGTATGGAGTTATCTTATGTTATTTGATAAGACTTCTTAGGTTCCTTATCTATGTTTTCTGTTATTTTCGGACATGCAGATTGTTGAACGAGCCCTTAAATCTCATCTAAAAAGAAGATTTCCCATGTCCATACTTAACTTTTGGCGCATCGCCTTAGATTAGATCTTATTTTAATATATCTGCTTCATTTTCCCATTCCAAACCCCCCAAATACAGAAGGAGTTGACTTCTTTAAAAACTTGGAGGTTACTTAGTTTAGTGCAATTGGTCCCCCATTAACTAAGTTTCTCATATGGTTGTTTGCCTAACAATTCTAGGTATCAATAGTTCTTTTTCTGCCACACCCGGTGGGACTTGTTTTAATGTATCTAAATTTAAAGAGGGTGTATGAGCCATAGACCTGTTACTAGATCCCAAAAACAGTGAACAACCCTGGCCAGATGGTGCTGCTACTAGTAACAGTGCAAGCAAAAACCTATTTAGTAAACATCCTGACCCCTCCACTAGCCATGTTTCTGATTGCTAACATAAATTATGTGGCATGGGATGCCGAAAGTCCCCTCATAGCACCAGTAGTACCCGTTGTTTGGGCTCCTATTCCAATCTCTGTTTTAAAAGTACCAAAATTCACTGGGGAAGGCTCAAAAACACCATCTGAACATCTACAAGATATGACAAACGTATTCTTGGTGCATGGTGTAACCGATCAAAATGTAGCATTGAGATTACTCATAGCCTCTTTCAAAGGCAAGGCACTAGATTGGTACCACACTTTGGGAGCCAATACTATTGGTACCTAGGATTAGCTTGAAGATCCTTTCTATGAGCAGTTTTCAAACAATGAAGATCAACCATAAAGTAGGATCCTCAGGAGCCCATGACTGAATTTAATGCCCAGTTTCACACGAATTGGCAAAGGATTCAGCCTGCAATCCGTCCGTCTACAGATTTGGCATTCATGTTCTATCTGAAGTCTCTCAATGTCGATATTTCGGTGATGATCCAGTCCGTTTGTGGGAACACCTTGCCAGATGTGTACAATGTTGCTGTTAACGTGGAGAATAACTTGATTAACGTTGGAAAGATACCGCCTCGACTTGCTATGCCTATATTTGCAGAGTTGTTAATCCCCGCCCATGAGATAGCTTCTACCAATGCATCTGCTCCTCCCCAATTTATGTACACATATCCGAGCGTGCCTTAGAACATTGCTTCTACAACAAACTCCTCAAAGGATGAGATGAGAGATGTCAAGGAGTTGTTGCAAAACATCTCAAATGAAATAACTACCATCAAGCAGAATTAATCCATGCCTTTGAAGCCAACTTACCAAAATTATCAAGGTGGAAGATCTTCCCACCAGCAAAATCAATTGCAAGGGGGTGCATGCATGAATCCACAGGCTCAAACAAATAATCAAATAGTGTCGGTGCCTACTCCACTGCAAAATGTTCACCCAAGTTCGAACCGAGAGCTAGTGGTGGGGCAGAATAATCTTGCTAATGATATCAATCCCTGGTGCTTCCCCTGCAACGTGAAGCACATATGCCCTGAAATTTTCCGTGTGGAAATCTACAACAAAGAGTGGTGAAACAACACAATCAAGGCGTGGCATCAGATTCAGGAGGTTGTGCATATGTATCTCCACAAATGGAAAACACCACAGGGTATGTGCAAGATCATCATGGAAAAAATAGGTCCTTAAGTGGCGAAAAATTTAGAAAAATCAGAATTAGGCAACTTGATGTAAAAAATTGAATAAGTTATCTATATTATTTTAAAAAATGTAAGAATAGAATCTGTACCAAATTGAATGTAGTTTGTAAACTACTAGGTTTATTTATATAAAAAAAAATCTATTTGGTGAAAATTTGAAATTTCAATGCAATAGTACTTAAATTTCAGGGAAAAAATAAGAAGTAGGTGTATGTCTAACCACCCTAACCACAATAAAATGATAATATTTTAAATATAAGTAGAGGACTCATGTTCTAATGTGATGCATATTTTTTTGTAATTTTTTTCCAAGTAAATAATTAATTATGAATTTTTTATTACAATTTTTAAAAAATATAAAAAATTCGTATGTCTAACCACCTTAATTTGGTCAAAAATTCATGAAATTTATTATTATTTTTTTAATCCTATCGTATGCGAAGCATAGAATGTGACACATGTTTCATATTAAAAAAATGTGATACCTTTTGAAAGCTATAGATGTTTTTAAATCAACCTATCAATCAAAACTTTAGTCATAATTCAAATAGAAAATAAATAATAATTATTTATTAAATTCAAAGTAAAACATAATTTATATTGGTGGAAAACTGAGAATCTCCTTTAAAAAACCTTTTCGTTTTATCAATTTTGGGTAAAAAAAAATCGTCAGCCACATACCCTACACATACCTATCATATTGCCACTTTTTGGCCCATCATGATCCTACACATACCCCACACAAATGCAAGGGATGTCCTTGTACCAAAAAACAAATATAGTTCTCGACCACGTGCTCCTCATTGATGGAAGAAAAAGAGACAGTGTTTGCAAATGAGGCGTTCACATCAAAGGCCCCGCAAGTGCAATCATATAGCACTCGCCGAAAGAGGAGATTCACGGGCGAACGGGTTGTTCCAAAACCCAAAAATGTCCCTGACCAAGCTCCAAGTACCTCCGCAATTACACAACAATCTCAGCCACGCAAGGAGATTGTTATAACAAAATATAGGGAGCAGAAGCTTTCGAATTTTCCACCATTCAATGTGGTGGAACAATTGAAGAAATCCTCTGCTAATGTATCCCTTTGGGATATCTTAGCTATTCTATAGCAGGTCATTGTTGCAGAAGGCCCTATTGGAAGATACAAGCATGGAGGAAACATAGCAACCACTCAAGGGAAAGGCCTTTGATTCATTACCTTAGGCCAAAGTTCTCACAAACAATGGAGAGGAAACCTCTATTGAAGTTAGAGGTAAATCAAAACTGAAACCGTTTCTCTTAACTCTTATTATGGGTAAGAAATTATTGCACAATTCTATGATTGACTCTGGTGCTAGCACCACAGTCATGCCCAAGTAGATAGTTGAAGCCTTAGGAATTAGCTATGAACCTTTAAACAAAGGGATTATGCAGCTTCATGGGAACAAGGTTGAAACCATAGGTGTCATAAAGAACCTCCTCTTGACTCTATTCTCCTACCCTAGTATCACTATTCCATAAGATACCGTAATCATTGACGTTCCTCCCATGTTCGGTCTTTCCTTATCCTGAGAGTTCACTTCCAAGATAGGTGGATATCTTTCCTTGGATTGGTCACACTTGATCCTCAAGACCAAGCATGGAGCTAAAATGAAAATAGTGTTTGAACCTATGCATTCAAAACATGTAGCAGATGAATCCATGATCAATTTTGAGGCTACTCATACCTCTATCACCAAAGATGAAATGTATTGCACTAAATTACTAGAGGATGAGAATGTGACCGGAGATCAGACTGATCAAGAAGAGGTCCTCTTGAGTGAATTCATTGACAATGATCCTTTCAGCAATTATCATGCCACCAGATTGGAAACCTATGTCATCTATGATGAGGATCAAGTGATTTTGAATGTCATGAAAGAACTTGAGGGTGGTCAAGCTTCAGAGCTGTGGATGCTGCATTTTGGAGCGAGATGCAAAGTTGGTGCAAGTTTCAGGATATGTTTGACATCCCCATCCAATGAAAAGACACTCAGATCTTTTTCCTTTCAATTTTCCTATTCAAACAACGAAGATGAATATGAAGGCCTTGTGCAAGGCCTAAGTCTTGTGAAGCAAATGGGCATTAGACAAATAATGGTGTTTGGAGACTTTGAGCTAATAGTCAATCAAGTCCGAGGAATTTCTGCAACAAAGAATCTTCGCATGAGATCTTATAGACAGAGTATGGGACTTGATTGAAAGCTTTGAAGCCTTCAATATCCAAACGATCCCTAGAGAGCAGAATGCAGCTGCGGATCGCATGGCGGAAATAGGATCTCAATTTGATCTTGTTTCTAACCTAATCGATAATGTACACTTTGTGCCAGTGATTTTCTGAAAGACAATCCCAAATAATGACCAGAGCTGGAAAGTGTTTGAAAGTGATGAACTATACATTGCCTCATTCATTCAACATTTAGGAGAATTTGCTAATCAGCTCCAACCGAAAATTGCAAAAGCTTATGAAGGGAAAATTATTTAGCTGAGGTCTAACAAGCTTCCAAAAGGATTGGTCACTCTCGAAAATCTATTCGGTTGTGACAATGCAAGGAATGAAAAAATGAAGTTTAGCGGAAAAAAGTGATTATGTAGATCTTCAGCTTGGGGATGGAAGGAAACTTAAGGTCAAAAAAGATGTCCCGCATCATGATAAAGAAAACTCATACATTTTTTTGTGAAAAATATGGAGTAGTGGCCTAGTCATATGATGACCTCAAGGGATATGATCCCGAAGTTATCCACCATACTATAGAACTAACAGAAGGAGCAAAACCCATATGCCAGAAGCAGAGACCAGTGAATCCAAAGATTGAAGTATTAATGGCGCAATAGTTGACAAAGCTAATTCACTCCTGGATCATCTTCTCAATCAAGCACAACACATGAGTGTCCAACCTAGTTCCTGTCCAAAAGAAGAATGAAGACATCCTCTTGTGTGTTGATTTTCGGGATTTGAATAGAATATCCCTGAAAGGCCACTACCCCTTGCCTTCCATGGAGTCAATCTTGCAAACAGTGGCCGGCTGAGAGATGATTTCTCTGTCGGACGACTTCTCTGGTTACAACCAGATCTAGGTCAAAGAGGAGGACCGACACAAAACAACGTTCACTACCAAGTGGGGAACATTTTCCTATGCAAAAATGTCGTTTAGCCTCTCAAATGCAAGAGCTACCTTCCAGCGAGCAATGTATATTGCCTTTAGAGAATTGATCAATAAGATCATCCTAATCTTCTTGGATGATCTAACGGTATTCTCTAAGTCAAAAGATGATCATTTTGATCATCTAGAAATGGTTTTTAAAATATTCCAAGAGTTCGGGATATCCCTGAACCTAAAAAATGTGTTTTCAGAGTTCTATAGGGAAAGTTATTGGGGCATGTTGTGTCTAAATATGGAATTTTGCAATCGATTTGGAGTGGGTAAAGGCAATTAGGGAACTTCCCCTACCAGTCAACAAAAAGGCGGTTAAGTCCTTGGGAAAGGTAAAAATTTTAAGCAAATTTATGTCTGATTTCATAGGATTGATTAGACCTATCACCCTGATCCTCAAGAAGGATCAATTGTTCAAATGGATGAAAGAGGCAAGAGAAGTATTTGAGAAGGTTAAGGACGCTATTTATTTAGCTCCTGTTCAAGTAAACCTAGACCTATTAAAGGACTTCATAATGTATGGGTTCAGTAGAAAATCTAGCATTGCTACTATTTTGACCCAGAAGGATGATGAAGGAAAGGGAGAACATCTGATAGCCTTCCACTCTCGAACCTTAATGGAGTATGGGATGAAATATAACTTCGTCGAAAGGCAAGCATTTACCATTGCTAAGGGGCTCAAGAAGTTTTGACACCTCATATCTTGCAACAAGGTGGTTGTATATGTCGCACATTCCAGTGTGCGCAATACATTATGGAAGGAGAAATCACAGAAAAAAGGGCCAACAGGATTACTAAAATCCTCGAATATGACATTGAAGTGAAGCCCACGAAGACCGTGCAAGGAAGAGGATTATGCAAGTATTTGACACATGATGAAGAAGCAGTAGTTGAGGAGGAACAACCCAAGCTGGTTCTGATGAACGAATTTGAGTCTGAAGGCTACTAGTTGGCAGATAGAATGAGATTCATGCAGACTGGGAAATATCTGACGGGCCTCCCTTCTTAGAAAAAAAGGTTCTATAGATTGCAGAACAACGAATATGCGCTCATCTAAGGGGTCATTTTCAATAGGAACTTCAATGGTATTCTTTTGCGGTTCGTCACCTCACAGTAGGCACAAAGAATTCTAGACATTTTCCATAGAAATCCCATGGGCAGACACTTCTCAGCAAAGACCACCGCCATCAAAATTACGTGTGTCAGGTACTTTTGGCTTACATTGTTTAATGACTCACATTCTCTGGTTAAATCTTGCAAAGAATGCCAATTCTTCACAGGAAGGAGAAAAAACTCTGTAATTCCTTTGAATCCGATAGTGATTGAAAAACCCTTCATGTAGTGGGGACTAGATTTCATCAGGATGATTAATCCTACCTCCAACGTTGGACATAAATGGATCCTCACAGCTATAGACTACTTTACCAGATGGACCGAGACCATGCCCCTGAAGAATGCGACAGAGGCAGAAATTGTGAACTTTCTCGAAGAACTGGTAACAAGGTTCGACCCACCAAAGACCATCATCTCCGACAATGCAAAAGCCTTCTTAGGTTCAAAGGTATGTCAATTCGCACTTAAGCATGGCATCTTCCTAAAGACATCTTTGAACTATTACCCACAGGGAAATGGTCTAGCCGAATCAACTAATAAATTTTTAGTTTGACTCATTAAAAGAATCGCGTCGAAGCATGAAAGAGAGTGGCATCAGAACCTCAAAGCAGTGCTTTGGGCAGACCGAATAACCCCCAAGCAAGTCTCTACAAGCTAGTATATGGGAAGGAAGCACTGCTACCTATATCTATAGAAATTCTCACATAGCAGTTGCTCAAGTCTCTGGAAATTGAACAAAATGAAGCCATGGAGGTCTAGTTGGCTGAATTGTTGGAGGTGCAAGAGAAAAGAGAAAAAGACCTGACAGCCATGTCTAATTGTCAACATGTGGTTAAAAAATAGTTTGACAAGAAGACGTTCGACCAGGGTCTTAAATGCAAAGATTTAGTGCTGAAATTCAATGAGAGAGCCACAAAGCCTGGCCAACACGACAAATTTGATAGTCTGTGGGAAGGCCCTTTTTGCATTATTCAATGCAAGTAACATAATGCATAATTTGAATTAGAAAATATGGAAAAGGAAGCATTGAGGATTCCAATCAATGAAATTCACCTAAAATTGTTTAATTAGCTTCATTATCATTTTTACCTGTGTAAATATGTAATTATGTAAATATTTTCTGTGTTTTGTTCATCCTAGTCTTTATTAAACAAAACCCATAATGTAAGAAGCAAAGAGAGCAAAAGAGATAGAAATTTGACAAAAGGAGTTTTATATTCATTATACGGTAATATATACTTTGGAACATGACAATGCAAATGGCTCTCAAGCCATACTTTTTGAGTATTATATATATACTAAGTGGCTTTTTGAGTATATGTATTAGAAGCCTTCTGAGGCATATATATAAAAAATAGGAGAAAAAGTTCATTCTTAAACTGGGGCGGCATCAGGATTAGCAACATCAGGAACAACCACATCAATGACATCTGGAGCAACGAGAGGCGCAACGAGAATAGCAACAGGAGCATCAACAACAACAATAGCAAGTGGAGGAGGGAAAACCAGGTTTCTAAAGTCGATGTACCACTCCACGTAGAAAAGTATTACATTGTAGCATCTCAAGAGAAAGTGGCAAGCACGAGAAAGCCTTTGGTGGTGTTCTCCAATTGTCATAATGTGAAATCCACTAAAGAATGGCACCCAGGGCACCACTGCATCCTCTTCAATGTGTCGGCATAGATCACTTGTTGTGGGAAGACCAAGACCATACACCACATTCGTCATAACTTTGCCAAGGCCTCCGAGGTAGCACTTTGGAAATATTTCCATGGTGAGCCGCAATATCATCTGCTTGGGTACCTGAATGACAAGGAAAGAGGCAACAAAATGAGAGAAAATGTCAGTATTTACTCTATATTTGTCCTCGTACTCTATACAATCCCTCCCCAACACCCATTTCATTGCAATTATCACCAGAGAATGCTTGTTCTTGGTCATACGCTTTAAGCACCTACTAGAAACCTCTTGTCGACCTCCTAGAATGATTTGATAACTCATCCCTTACAACCATGATTCAGAGATTGGACATCTAACCTAAATAGCTATTTCAAACATCATGAAGGTGCATTTTGTATTGTCAACCCAGGGACGTGAACTTGAAATGGGCTACCATAGTATGTGCACTAAGAACTCTTAAGTAGCCATTTTTATTCTACAGCTAAGAAACACACAATATTGAAAGTAAATTGCTTGAAAAATAATGAGACAAATGTTGAACATCAATCAATGACTATGCTAATCTGAAATGCATAACAGGAATAAAGATCTGAGCAACAAACAAGAAACTACTTTGTCTGCTTTGACTGCAAGAATAGACACATAATGGACTTCTAGTGGCTGTAGGAACAGTCGATGTTGGATTTCTAACTAAGTACTAAACAAAAAGTAATACTAAACTAATGCTAAACTAAAGAATGAATTACTCACCAAGTGGCCCCCCTTGGATAAGTATCCTCTAAAACTAAAGAGAACTTAGATGTTCAAACTCAAAACTTTATTTTATTTTATTCACTATAAATCATGCGTACAAAAGAGTAATGTCTGTATTACTGAAACTAGATAATGCAATATCAAATCGTGCAACCTCTTCCTCTATTCTAACCTTGGAGGAAGGAGCATCAGATTATTATTTATACTATCAGCTAAACAAGGAAATCAACTCCATGACTGGAAGGACGCCATTTAGGGAAAACAGGGAAAGTGGAGCGATGACGGTTACACATGCATGAAATCCGGCCAGACATGCAGGTTAGGAAGACTCAACACAACAGTAATTCTTGTGTATGTTTGATCATTAAATTCCACTACAACAAGGCGGTTACATTTGTTTGCATGAAGAATCTTTCGCCATCAGCCTTCTTTGACTTGGAGTGATTCCTTTGTTGGACGTTATGGTGCATGCCCAACTGGCGGTATCTTCCTCAACTTAGCATATTAAATCTGCATGGCAATGTCAATACGTATAATAATTGCACATCTATAACCACCTTAAGGAACATTCATTAACCACATGCAAAATCAATATAGATAATTCACATATTATGCCAAATGTCATTAAAGCTTGCAGAGATAGGATTAAGTCCAATGTCAATGGTTTGAGAGAAACATTATGAAAATACCAACATTTAACATTAAATTCCATAACATCTACCAACAAGTAAACTATAGATTCTACCCAAAATTGGACCAAAAACTAGGCTCATCACTCCCCCCAACTTAATGTTTTGTTGGTCCTCCAACAGGGGAATAATTGTTCTTCTGCTTGGTCAAAGCTCTGAAATTTGCAACTGATAGTTGTCCAAAATTAGTGGCTGCAGTGCGTGAATTAGGATTCCAATAGAATCCTCCTAATCTATCAAATCTGCTCCATCTCTACTTTTTTGCAACCATGTCATACTGGTAGAATCTGAAGTTTGGAACGAGACACATGAGAATGGGTGGTTGGAAAGTTAGGGGAAGCCAAAATCATCCCTTCATTCTCCCAATCTGAATGTACCTATCAATTTTTTTTAGTGGTGCAGCATAATTGTGGATGGAATGGGGCTCAGCCTGTTTCAACTCATCAGTTAGACTATTCCATCTCTATAATAGGAATTTTCTCATAGTTTCCTCTTTTGCTGTTGTCTTTACCTCATACTCACTGTAAACTGTCTCAATCCAAGGCATAATCCTATTGCCATAACTAGGTATGAGAAACATTTTATGCCATTCTTTGTAAATATCCCTTGGGTTGCTTGATTCAGCCCTAACGGGTAGAGGGATATCAGACTCCAATAGCTTATAAACTCCATGTTGTCCTCAAATAATTTCATTTTGTACCCAAGACATAAATTCCCTTAATTGTACATCCCCAACATACAACAATGGATTCCAATCATGGTCTTGAGTTGCAGCATAATTGTGCAAATAAAATTCACACAACAAATTCTTCATTTCAGAGGAGGAAATCCTATAAGCATTGAAAAACTCAACAGGGGTGTCAATAGAAGGATTCAAACCTGAGGCAATCCTTGACAGCTTAAAAGAGAGATATTTCTCTTTCAAGAGTAGAGCATAGACTCTAGGAGGGGTCCTACATTCCAAAATCTGTGGTGCCAAAACTACCATACCATCCACCCTTTGCTTCAGGGTGGCAATTTCTGCATCCTTATCTTCAATTTACTCATTCCTATTTTGAATTTCCTTCTTCAATTTATATTTTTTCTTTTTCCATTCTTCTCCCCTTCTTTGCATTTCTTTCCATAAATTTAAAATTGTTGCATGTATTGTAAAATCAAGAGGATTATGAATTCCTACCAGTCTTTTTATCGATGGCGACTCCTTATATGACACTATCTGCATGGGCTCAGTTTGTCTAGTTGTTTCTGGCTGCAGGGGTATTATTTCTTCTTCCGCTTCTTGTTGTAGTGACTCTCGTTCTTGTTCTTGTTGTGGCTGTAGGAACTCCTGCTCTAGTTTTGGTTGTTGCTGCAGGACTTCTTGCTGTAAGACTTCCTGCTCATGCTACAAGAAATCCTAATTTTCCTCAGACTCCTCTGCAATGTTAGCAAGATCGGCTAGTGTTATGTTTGCTACTCGGCTAGTGTTATGTTTGCTACTCTCTTAAATATGTCTTCTTCTTCGACATTCTCCTACCCCATTGGAGCTTTATGGTCCTCATGTGATGTCTCACCAGGCTTAGGGCTTTCCTGTAGAGGCGTACCAAACACAGGCCCAACTAGTCTTGATTTCCTGGAGGACTCACATTTTTCTTTGGTTGTAGGATGAACAGTGTCAACCTTCCTCTTCTTAGAACTCGACACCTTTCTTTCTGTCAGCGACCTTTTACCCTTTCCTTTTCTCGTTTCCACCTCTCTTTTCTGCCCTAGTTTTCATCAAGGTGCCAAGTGGAATATCATCATCAGAATCTGTGGAGGAGCTTTTTTTTTCTATGCTCTGTTTCAAAAGGACTATTTTTTATGGTTTCTTCTGCTGCAGGAGGATTCACACTAGAGCCAACACCAGAGGTTGAAGCATCAAAAGTGGCCTCAACTGTGCTCAATCTCCTGTTAGACCTATGGGGTTGAGGTAAAACCTAAGGTTGCAACTGCTCAGGTCTAATTTGATCAACATTTATAAATTCATCCCAATTCATTCCATCATGTAGAGAATTTTCAACCAGCAATTTAATCAGGCAATGGCGGGAAATAGAATTATTCCTACCTTTTTGGGTCTCGACTGCCATGATTAAGAGAAGATTGTACAACACGTTAGCACATTCATTCTCCTTCCGTGCCTCATGTGATTCAAAAGCTTGAAGTGCACAGAGTGCAAATTTGACAGGCGATCCTGACAAGTGATGTATTTGATCACATAAACGGCTATCTACTTCCATGGCTCGGGCAGAGACATTCTCTTTGCACCCTATTTATCTATGCTTAATGGAGGGTCGTTCGGCTCTATAAATTTGACCCTAGCTGATCTGGCGTCTCTAGAAGCAGGGTAATTTTCACCATCAGTAGGTAACCCTATTACCTCTACAATTCTATCCTCAATTGCCACAACTTCCAACCCTTTTACTATGGCTTTTTCTTCAGAAAATGTCCGAGCGAATTCAAGGGCAATGCTTTCATCAAAGCCATCTAGCTTCAGGAAGTAGTTTAACCATCCACAGTTTCTAAATTCGGCTAGGCATTGTGCATCCTGCAATAAAATATCATGCACCATGGGTTCATTTCGAATCAACCCACCTCCCATTGTCTGTAATCAAACAAATTCTCTGCAATTTCTTTCCTGCAACTCCCGTCTACAAATCAAGTTCACCTTTCTGTAATATCTGCTAAATTTCTAGTGCCAATATCAACTGGATTTCATTTTCTTTTGCTTCACCTTTTTGCTCGCAACTCAAGATTATGATAGAGTCAATAATGGCAAGAAAATGAGTGATAAAGGAGAATTATGATGGGAAGAAATGGCGGCCACAATTAATGTCACTTCACACATGCAAGTCGTCCTCTTACTTGGATTTCAAATTAGGTCATTTTAATTTTTTTGACGTAGCCTAGCAAAAATTGACACATGGGAAATATATTTGCATCTTTTTCTTTCCCCTCCCCCCAACCTAAATTTTGACATGTGTCCACACATGTGAGATGGGAGTGGTGACATGACAAGGAATGATTACATTTTATGCAAACATCTATACTAACATACAATGATTAAATGAACACACTTAAAAGAAGATTAAAGAGGACAATTAATGCGCACATACATGAATGTGTGGAAGATTTGCTACAATGATCGTGTAGAAAGTACTACTCACCTTGTAGAGAAATAAATTGAACAATTAATGAAGATGAAGTGAGGTGAGGTGGAATGAAGTGATGGAAGAGAGAGAAAGGTGGTGATGGATGGGTGGATGGGTAGATGGGTGAAGAAATGGACTTCCATGTAAGTGAAAGTCTTTATTATGAAAAATGCGTACCTTAATTAGTCAGAAGGAAGGACATTAGGTCCATTTCCTCCGGCTATAAGAAACTCGAGTGCTGAATGTTGGGTGAATTGCTACAGGAACTCTTCTTTGGAAACTGGCTTGTGATATAATTTGAGGCAATGACCATTGACAATAAATTTGAATCTAACAGGGTCAATGGTAGTAAGCTAAACAACTCCATTATGAAAGACCTCAACAAATTCATATGGTCCTAGCCACCTTGTCTACAATTTTCCTGCATTGTCCTAGTATCTTGAGTCATAGAGAAGGGCACAATGTCCTGGTTGGAATTTCTTGTCCTTGATAAATTTGTCATGCCACCCGATTCTTTGATTCTGCACTATTTTCGTATGCTGCAGGGTTGCTCTTATTATCCCATCCAAAGCATTTAACTGCATGATTCTTTCTCTCTATGCCTCAGAAATATCCATTCCCAAATTTACTGTAGTCCTAAGAGTCTTATGTTCAAATTTAATTGACATCATAGCTGTCTTTCCATACAACAATTCAAATGGGGTGAAGCCTGTAGTTTTTTTCCAAGTCCTATAGGCCCAAACAACTTATGGTAATCTATTTGCCCAATCCTTTCTATAAAAAACTACCGTTTTAGTTAGAATGACTTCAATTTATGTGTTGGTCACCTCATCTTGGCCATTAGCCTGAGGGTGATAAGGAGTATACTTCATGTGCCTTATGTTGTACTCATTAACTTGTATTGCAACAAGGGTTGATGTGAATTGTGCCCCTTGATCAATCACTATTTCTCTTGGGACTCCATATCTTGTGAAAATCTCTTCAGAAAGAAATTATGCAACCTTGTTATCTCTTGCATGTTTCATGGCCTTAACTTCTACCCATTTAGTTACATAATCAATGCATACCAATATATAAAACTTACCATTTAATGGAGGCTAAATGTGTCCCACAAAATCCAATCCCCACTTTTAAAGGGAGTGAATACTACCTAAGGGAAAAGTGACATCTCATCAGATCTAGTTGGTCTGCCCATTCTTTGACATCTATCACATTTTCTTGTATACCTTCCTGCATCCTTGTGAAGTGTTGGCCAATAATATCCTGTGTTCAAAATATTCATTGTTGTCCTCTTGGCTTCAAAGTGTCCTCCACATGGTTAGTTGTGACATGCATGAAAAATTTCATATGTCTCATATTCTCTCACACATCTCTTCATGACATGGTCTGGTCCAGTATAAAACAAACATCCAACAATCCAAGAGAAAGGAAAAGATTTTTCAATGAGTGCCCTTTTCTCTTTTGGAGAGAAGTGAGAAGGAACTCTACCTATGACCAAGTAATTGGCTATGTCAACATACCAGGGTGTGTATACTGAGAGAGAATAGATGCTCATTAGGGAAAGAGTCATCTATGGGTTGATTGTCTTCTGATGTCGTCAGTCTTGAAAAAAATCTGCAACAACATTGGCTTTCCCTGGTTTATCCACAATGGTTATATCAAACTTGTGCATCAACAATAACCATCTTGTCAGTCTACCTGTGATCAAAGGTTTATTCATGAGATATCTAATGACTATATAATCAGTGTGCACAAAGATTTGGTAATCTATTATGTAATGTCTGAATTTATTCAGTGCATAGATTACTGTCAGCATTTCTTTCTTTGTCACTTTATAATTGAATTCAGCTCCTTGTAAATTTTTGCTGACAAAGTAAATGACATTTTCAATAGCTATTTCTTTCTATCCTAAGACTGATCCTATGGCATAATTTGATGTATTAGTATGGATGTGGAAAGGAAGTTCCCAATTCGGTCCTGAGTACATGAGCATGAGTCAAAGCTACATTCAAGTCAGAAAATGCCCTGTCACAAGCTTTAGTCCACTGAAATTCAACATCTTTTGTGAGAAGAGTGTACAATGGTGCTGCTGCCTTGCTGAAATCCTTGATGAAATGCCTATAATATCCTACATGACCCAAGAAGCTCCTAACATCCTTTTGTTTTGTAGGTGTGGGCAGATTTGTGATTACCTCAATTTTTGCAGGATCTACTTGAATTCCCTTGCAAGAGATGTAGTGGCCAAAAACTACACCTTGCATCATCATGAAGCACTTTTCACTATTTAAGGACAAGTTTTGATTTTCACATCTATGTATGATTCTCCTAAGATTTTCCAATGCTTGATTAAAATCAACACCATAAGTGGTAAAGTCATCTAGATAAATTTCCATGCAATCATGAGAAATGTCTGAGAATATGCTAATGTTGCCCTCTGAAAAGTTGCAGGTGCATTGCATAATCCAAATGGGAGCATCAAATAGGCATAGGTCCCCCATGAACAGGTAAATGTGGTTTTCTCCTGGTCTTTGGTTGCAATTTGGATCTGGTTGTAGCCGTTGAATCCATCTAGAAAAGAGAAGTATTGATTTTCTACAAGTGTGTCCAAAACTTGATCAATGAAGGGTAAAGGAAAGTGGTCCTTCTTAGTGGCAGCATTAAGTTCCTTATAATAAAAAAAACTCGCTATTCCCCTCCTTTCTTGGGTACAATCACTAATGGAGACACCCACTGACTATCTGAAATGGGGTAGATAAATCCTGCATCTAGTAATTTTTGCAATTCTCCTTTCACAATTTCTCTTAGTGTAGGGTTAATTCTTCTTTGTGGTTGTCTTACTGGGGTGCAATCATCTCTAATGTAAATTCTGTGTGTACAAAGTTTAGGATTCAGTCCCTTCATATCGTGATAATCCCACACAAATGCATGTTGATGGGTTTTTAATAAGTTTTCCAATAACAATTGTTGTTCCCCACTTAATTTACTATTAACATTCAAATATTTTCCTTCTGACATATGTACTTGTGTAGTTAACTCTATCATGGTTGCTTCATTAACACATGGGACCTTTAGTTCATATGGAAGAAATGTATGGGACATACCTGTTGTTGCAGAAAGTCTGTCTGCAGGAACAATGGTAGGAACAAGGAACAATGGTTGTAGGAAGAGCAGGCAGAAGTGTCTTGACTGGAGTAGCAGAATGAGAAGACGATGCTTCCTCCACTTCACAATGGTTCCAAATAATGTTAGCCAATACTTCATCTTCGTCTTGGAGCTGGATGAAAGAGCTTCTTCCTAGCATCATAAGTTGCACCACGAAATTAACTTCCTCGGCCTCTTCACCAACAGGTGGCCATATGGGATTATCTTCATCATGAGATGGCTGAGCAAGCAAATAGAGAACACAATTTTTAGTGCTCCTCCCATCTGAGATGGTCATATCACCTGACCGGGATCCAATGTATGCATCTGCAGTTTCCAACCAAGGTCTTCCAAGAATGATGGGATACCCACCTAGTGTAGCTTTAGGAGAAATAATCATAAAATTTGCTGGGTACTCCCAGGGGTCTAAAACTACCACAAGATCTTCCACTACATCATCAGGCTTAACAGTAGAGCTATCAACAAGCTGCAGGACAGTAGGAGTAGATCTCATGTTTGCAATGTTTAGTTGTTGTAGGATGTCTTTGGTCATTACATTTATTGTTGCCCCTAAATCAATCAAAGCATTCTTTACTTGGACCCTGTTGATAACAACTGTTACCATAGGATTGCCTGGGTCATTATACTTGGGAATAGTCACTTTTCCTAGCATGATGTTAGCTAGTTGTCCCACCACATGAACTGTAGTTGGGTCCTTTTTCCTTCTCGAATTCTTGAGGCATGCTTCCTTGATTGCTTTGCCATAGATTGGAACATCTATGGCCTGAAATAGAGGTATCTAGACACATATATGCTTCAGTTGATCCAAGATATCAAAAGTGGTATCCTCCTTTTCTTCCTTCTTCTTGACAACTTCCAATCTCAGAGGAAATGGTGGTTCTTGGTTACTCTACTTGATTTGGACCGATTTAGGTACATTTGGCTGAATGAGATCATTCAGAGGTTCTTCTTCCTCTTCCACCGGAAGCTTAGTGATAATGGGTTTGGAAGCGGCTGGTAGAGTAGTTCCTGAATGCAAATGGATATCACTTACACTCACAACATATGCAGAGAATTGATTTGAATCAACAAAGTATACATGCTGCTGTTGTGGTTTTTTATTTGGATTGGGTGTGGGCCGAGCTCGTAGTTGAGTAGGTTTAGGTGCATTTGAGCTTGGATTAGCAAGTGGAGGCATTATAGTAGGTTGCTGAGGCTGAGAAGGTGGTTGCCAATGCCATTGAAATTGCTACCAATTCCCCTGAGGTTGTTGCCACTGGGGTGGAGAACTTTGATGACTGGGCCACACATTTGGAGGGTTCCACCAAGGTTGTGGTGGATATCCTCCATAATTGGATGGATATGAGGGCTACCATTGGTTACCGGATGAATAGGAATTAAAATATGGCCCAACATAGGATAGTGGATCCGATGGCATACCTTCTCTTGGAGCCCAAGGCTTCCTTTGTGCAATATAGTAGACTTGGTCTTATTCAATCTGGATTGGCTTAAACTTAGGTGAGACCTGTTTGCTTTCAAGGTTATCTACCATCTTACATTTGTAGCCCCTCTTCTTTTGTATGCAATGGGGGCAATACTCTATCAACATTGTCTTCTCTTCTTGCTTCTTCTTGGCCTGAAGTGTATCTAGCTGAGTAGCTAGATTATTTATAATATCTTGTAGGAAGTCTGCCAATAAATGAGTAATCTCCATTCTTGAAACTCCACTAGTAGTTGACTTACCGATGGAAGGTTGGTAAGCTCTCCCTTTCTTTGAGGCTGCCCTAGAGTAGTTTTGACATATTTTGTTGATATCATCCTAGGGAACTTGAGTGATATCTCCTCCTCCCATAAGATCTAAGTCATTAGTGCAACTATCATTGATTCCTCTAAAAAAAACAACTTTTCTGACTCTTCATTAAGTGTATGGTGTGGAGATTTTTGTAGGCAAAATAGAAACCTTGCAATGTAGTTTTCAAGGCTATTATCTTCCTTTTGCTGCATCATAAAAATATCACCTCCTCGCATGTCACTACCCCTGCAATATTCCTTGTATTTCTCAAGGAATTTTGTCTTCATGTCTTCCTATGTTTCCACAGTATCTCTGCCTAGGCCCATGAACCATCTTAATGCAAATTATTTTAGAGTAGTAGGAAATAGCTTAAGCCTATGGGCATCAGTAGTATAATCATAACTTATGTAGAGTATGTCAAACTCAAATAAAAAAGTATCAGGATTTTCTGTGACAAGTCCATAAAACTTGGGGAGTGTTGAAGCAAGGATATTTTTGATGTTGTCAACTTCATTCTGATGGGAAATGGGGAAAGGAAAAGTTGGTTGGTTAGGTCTGTTCCCATTTGCATCACCCATGCCTGCTTGATGTCATTCCAAAGAAAGGGGGTTCTTAAGTTGATTTGATCTTCAGAGGAGACTTCAGAACTAGTCAGATCAGGATATGCATTAGCAAAGGGGTGTGGATCTTCTTCTTCTTCTTCTGGTAGATTTTGATATTCAACTAGTTGGAATGAATTATTCTTGTTAGGAAGGAATCTCCCATAAGCATCCCTTCTCCTTCCTCTATGCATGCAGTATTACTCACTATCAGTCAGCTCACACAAAAAAATGGTAAATAATAAGGGGGTCATTACTTCCTAAATGAGGATATACTAAGAACAACTTCCAGAAACATTACAACAAAAAAATCTACTAATGACTCCAAAAAACTCCCTAATTTGACACCATCCTCGGCAACGACGCCAAAAATGTCGACCTCCTACAATGATTTGTTAACTCAACCCTTATAGCCATGATTAAGATATTGGACATTTGACCTGAATAACTATTTAAATTATCATGAAGGTGCATTTAAATTGTCAACCCAGGGACGTGAACTTGAAATGGGCCAACACAGTATGTGCACTAGGAACTCTTAAGTAGCCATTTTTATTCTACAACTAAGAAACACACAATACTGAAAGTAAATTGCTTGAAAAGGAATGAGACAAATGTTGAACATCAATCAATGACTATGCTAAATTGAAATGCATAAGAAGAATAAAGATCTGAGCAACAAACAGGAAACTACTCTGTCTGCTTTGGCTACAGGAACAGTCACAAAATGGACTTCTAGTGGCTGTAGGAACAGTCGATGCTAGATTTATAACTAAGTACTAAACAAAAAGTAATACTAAACTAATGATAAACTAATGCTAAACTAAAAAACAAAGTACTCACCAAGTGGCCCCCCTTGGATACGTATCCTCTAAAACTAAAGAGAACTTAGATGCTCGAACTCAGAACTTTATTTTATTTTATTCACTGTAAATCATGTGTACAAAAGAGTAATGTCTGTATTACTGAAACTGGAGAATGTAATATCAAATCATGTAAAATATTCCTCTATTCTAACCTTGGAGGAATGAGTGTCAGATTATTATTTATACTATCAGCTAAACAAGGAAGTCAACTCCACGACTCGAAGGACACCATTTAGGGAAAACAGGGAAAGTGTAGCGATGGCGGTTACACATACATGGAATCTGATTAGACATGCAAGTTAGATGCAGACTCAGTACAATAGTAACACCCATGCATGCTTGATCATTAAAGTCCACTACAATAAGGTGGTTACATTCGTTTGCGTGAAGAATCTTCTGCCATTGACCTTCTTTGAATTGGAGCAATTCCTTTGTTGGATGTTATGGTGAATGTCCAGTTGGCGGTGTCTTCCTCAACTTAGCATATTAAATCTGCATGACAATGTCAGTACGCATAATAACTGCACATCTATAACCACCTTAAGAAACATTGCACATCTATAACCACCTTAAGGAACATTCATTAACTACATGCAAAATCAATATAGATAATTTGCTAATTATGCCAAATGTCATTAAAGCTTACAGAGATAGGATTAAGTTCAATGTCAATGGGTTGAGAGAAACATTATGAAAATACCAACATTTAACATTAAAGTCCATGACATCTACTAGCATATAGACTATAGATTCTACCCAAAATTGGACCAAAAACTAGGCTCATCACCTCTCCTAGAAAAGTTGTCTAAGACCTATTGCTGGATAGCCTAATAGGAGTATTCATTGCACCTATCGTCCCAATTACCAAATGCAAATTCTGTTGATTTCCTTAAGTATATTTATAGACACAGCTAGGGTACAATTTATGTGATAAGCATGAGGATGATCAAGAGAAAACTCAAAAATACCACCGGGTGCAAACTCAAAAAATCCCACCAAGTTGTGTTTGTTGTGTGAAAGTTAAGAAGTAATTAATTAGCTCAAACTGGTGGCAGACGCAAGTAATAGTCTGCACAGTCAGGTGCTAATGTGTCAAGCTATGAGCACTTTTTCAGTTTCCAAGATTAATTCAAAATCTTTTATATACTCATTACACCCTTTTTCCTTATCATTCTTTTTAAGTTATTAAATGCAACAACATTCGAAAGGTTTTGTATGCCTTTAATCACCAGCCCAATTTCCTAAGAGATGGCGCCATATGACATAGTGACGATTCATTATGAATTGTTTTCTTTTCGAAAAGTAATGAATTCACTTCGTATGGATGAAAGAGTCGGCAGTAGGTGCCGAATTTATTGCTTGAAATAGCTAATATCTCCAACTCCAAGTCGAGAAAAGGCTAAGTGTTGCATGCAAAAGAACACTGTGAAGAGTTTTTGAGTACATAGTTCGTTGCGATGAGTTTTGAGTAGACATTTTGTTGAAAAGAACCCAAGTGAGTTGTAGAAAGTTTGAGCATTACAAAAGCCTACATATTCCTAAAATGGCCTAGAATCCTTAGATGGAAGCACAAGGAGAGGCAGTTCAAAGCTTATTTGATGCCATGTTAGCAGCGCCAATGGCCAATATTTTTGATGACGTCTCTTACGCCTTGCCTAGGATGCCTAGAAAGCCAAAGTGGTCCCACACATGAGGCGTAGAGAAGGCTATCCACAGGGACAAGGCCCTAATAGCATAAGAATGGTATAATATTCACGACCCTATCCTTAGAACTAACCCTAAGAGTCTTAGGGAAGCAGCCTGTGAGAGAATGAAAAATACTAATACCTAAGAGTCTTTGGCATACAAGTTATGGTTCTGTGGCCTCCCACAGTATATGGTTCCTTTTGTGCACCACTTCCCGAAACTATTTCACAAGTGCGCTCAACATTTCAACTCGTATACCAATGCCATTCAAGGCCAAAAACAGAGGGTTGTGATCAACATGGAAGCTATTAGGAATATGCTTGCATCCCTACCAGATGGGGAGTAGAAAGAATGGAGAGATTCTCTGTAGTGGACTCAGAAGAGCTCTGGAGGACCAAGAACTATGCTCTAAACTTTTATAATCAAAAAACAAAAAGGCCCAAGGAAGATGCAGCAAAGCCACCATAGTTTCTGGTTGCACACAATGCTTTCAACTCAGACTTGCAGGATGCCTTCTCTATGATGGCTTTTGTTTGCGACATCGATAGTGACAGAGATGTTCACGAGTTTCAAATGAGTTTGGGTTTTCAGTTGAGAAGACAACATTTTTTATTCTGGTATGACTTCATAGATGTTATTGTTCAAGAGATGCTGAACCAATTCAAGGAATATAACACACAATTTAGGTTCAGGTTTTCTTCTCTCCTTACTCACATGTTTTTACACCAGAACCCTGACTTCTTTAAAGACCATATGGGTTTGGCTATGTTTGATGAAAAAGGGGTAAGAAGGCCAGTTTTTGTGTGGACTCTCCTCCTTTCTGTAACTTATGATTACTATGCATTTTTTGAGTGTTTCCTGACTCTGATTTTGCAAGATTTTAGTAAGGATGGTGAGGGTTATCGACTTTCCACCGAACAAATAGGGTGGATGCACAATTTTATTCCCCCTTGCGACTAGTTCCTTGGGGAATATTTTTCTTTCGTTAGGCTGCATGGTTTTACCAAGGAACCATTATGGCTCCCAATATGTATCACAAACAGGGTGTTGACCCTTGATGTATTTCAACAACTAGCGATTATTCATGTCAAGTTTTGTGGAGGAAAGAAGCATAAAGGTTTTTTCAAATTCCCTTTGAGGTTTGGTACGGTAATAATGTTAAAGAAGTAGACACATGGTCTACTGGAGGTGAAACTGGCTCATCTAGGGATAGTATTAATTTGTGACAAATGGTATTATATTCCCGATAATTACTTAGTAGATCTGAATGTTAAGGTAACTCACAATTCCCGGCCCTACTGGGAAGCTCAGCAGAATCCGCAGTCATGGGATTGGGATGATATATTTCTGGACATAGCCTATGTTCCTACTAATGATAAGAGGCTGCCATGGCTATCTTTCTATTTTCCTTTGGCCAAGCCCAATGAAAAGCTTAAGATTGGGGCCACCCTTCACAATCAATTCATCAAGCAATACTTGTGGAGTAATGATAAAATTGCACAATTCTGGATTTATCGTTGAGACCAGATGCCTTAATGCCCCGTTCCAGGAGCCCGACATGGATGAAAAATTTGATACTCTCTGGAACAAGGAACATGATGATACTAATGCAAGCAGAGATGAGGATGTAGACCCAGAGGAAGCGACTGCCATAATGAATAGGAAAGAGGTGAAGAAGGCCCAAACATAAAGCACTGGAAAAGCAACGAAATAGCCCGGTAAAGCTCCACTAAGCGTGCAAGTGATCGCATCTCATTCAGAGGCCTCACTACTACACACATGGGCTAAGAAGAGATCTAGGGTGGCCCAACAATCTGAGGAGGACATAGAAGTGGACAATTCTCCACCTGAGAAGAGGTCGTACACAGATGCAACTCCTGGAGAAGGCTCACAAGAACTTAGGTATCTTTCTCTCCCCCTCTTCTTGCTTCACAATCTTTGGTTACCCCTACTACCTCTGCATCTCCCACTACTTCGAGCGTTAGCCTTTCCTTTTTTGCTTCCACGATTGCAAGAGGTTTCTCTCTCCTCTCCCAAATCGGATAGGTAGTGTTTACTCCCCCATGGTCTGTTCCATCTTTTGTCAAAGCCTAATCTGGACTCGCCATTGCTACCTCTTTTGCTACCATCGTGTCGGTTCTGACTCAACTTGCCCAGCAGATGGTAACCTCTGTGTCTCCGCTAACTCCACCACTCCCTATGAGTCCTTCCGTCGCGTCCCCAACCGAACTCTGGCACAATATTCCTCCTTTCTCTCCATTGATTGTCGCTCTACCAAAGAAAACTGTTACCTATTTTTCACTCCGAGCTCAAATAGGTAGAGCTAGATGAAATTCATCATTTATAGGTACATAAATTTTCATCTTTTGCTGACTAAGTGGTCATTGATCATCATTGGGATCATCTTACACATGAATCATAGTTTTATTGTGCAAACATTTAAAACAGAAAATTGAGAAAATTTGCATAGTGATGCTTTTATTCATTTTGTAAAAAAATGTTGAATTCCACACAAGCCGTGGAAGTAACTTTTGGATTTTTACAATCAAATAAAGAATGCATAAACAATGGTATGCTATACAACTGAAAATAACCAAAGCATAGGGTAAAAGATGATCCGTCATTGCCTGGAATGACGAATCGTTAACGGTTGAGGTTAAGTTGTGACGTCAGTTTTAGCTCCGTTTCCAGCTTTAGCTCCAGTTCTAGCTCCAAAAACATCTACAAGAAAGATTAAAATGGCGTTAGAGATGGTCTCTAAGCAACAACGGGTCAAATCCTATCATATTCCCATGCTACTGACAGGAATATAAGATACAGTCAATCAGGCATCCATAAGATGATTGAAAAAATCAAGAAAGAAAGAACGTAATTCAATAAAAGCTTTCATCTTTTTTTTTGCTAACATGTTTGTTTCAGTGTGCAGGAACAGGTTCATCATGTTCGAAATCATTTCATCAGATATGTGGAGTAAAACGGGCTCCCACAAGGGTTGAGCCCGACATATCAAAAAGATACACTCTCAAATTACATACGAGAGTTCTTTAACATTGTCAAAACAGTCATCAAAAGAGCCATTGAAATTAAGAAATAGTCAAATAAGCAACTTTATCTCAAACAGATTCAGGAAAAGCAGCTTGAGTGTACAGTATAACTTCGCTCTTCATATCAAGAAAGGATCAATCAATGTTGCACTCATTAGTTTCATATTCTTTTCAGCTCTACTTTATATTTTTCACATTACATCTAAATAAAGTGTTGAGCCTCTTTGCATTGAAGAGAAACATAATATTTGAGTATTGGAACGCTTTCATAAATCATATCATCGTACAAGATAGATTTGCAACAATCCAAGTTTTTACAAGTCCTTCAATAGAAAGCAACAATTTATGTTTTAAGTCAGCATTTAATAAAAATGGAAGATACTGATATGCATTATCTTTTATCAAACAAAACAATCTAATGTTACAAGCTAATGTTATACTCTGGCACATATTGCTGAGTGTGTTTCCATCATAAAGTACAGCCATGATTTGGGGAACAAAGGATGTTCATTATCTTGTTTCAAGTGAGCTTGAGAGATAGCACAGTGACAAGCAAAGAGCAGAAATACAACAGTGTTTACAAAATATTTTAAAGTGAGAGATTATCGCGAACTTTAAAACTTGCATCTACAGGACAACATTTTTATAGTTCAGGTTAAAAAGACATAACAAAAGTATCTATACCAGCATAAAGCATTAAGTGAGCAGTCAAAAGTTGGATGGTATACAGAAATTTCTGAGCAAGTTTCTTTTATGTTGATAGTTCCACAGGTTTCAGATGCAAAGAGTGGCGGAAATGTTTTTTTTTTAGGGGTAAGCCATCATTTTGATTATATAATGTATAAGAATGAATGAACTTGTCAATAATTGAAAGGAGAGCTTATATAGGACAGTGAGATGTTGTCTAGTTACAAATTTATCTCAGCCTGTAGAATGTCAAGATAAAACACAAATGCATACACAGTATAGCCATGAACAGGGTTATCTAAAATTTAGAAAGGGTTAAGCATTTTTGTTCGTGCCATAGTGGTAGAGGTTGGGAGAACAACAATCTTTGGTGACTAAGACAGGCACAAAATGAAGAGGAAAGTGTTTACGAGTTATGCACAACAATATTCAAATAATATAAACAAGAGTCACGAAATCTAAATAGAAAATCTGTGCACAGGTGTTAAAAATGATTCTATAAATGTTCAAATTCAAATGGTAGCAATAACCCATGAGAGCAAGCCAATAGCAAAGGAAGGAAGGCACAGGTTAGAGACCTCGATCCACAGAGTGAGCAGGGTTATGCGCATAAAAAGTCATCTTGAATCTTCACAATAAAACACAGAATGTGGGTTTTAATTCATAGCTCATCATGAGTATTTGAAACCATTTTTCAAAAGATTCCAGATCTCAACTTGAAATTTAAGTCTTGGACCTTTACACATTTGCAAAAAATGAAGATCCAAATCTTCTTTCTACATATTGTTCCAGAATAAAGGAACTTTCATCATAAGATTTAGAAGTTTTCTTCATTACGAAATGGAAATAAAGGCGTGTTCTGATCATTTTGGGGTTTCATGTCAGGCAATTTTTGTGCAAAAGTAAAAGAGAGTATAATGCTTGATTGGTGAAAACTTACCAAGGTTCATTATGCAACAATGTGTAAGTTTTTTTAAAAAGCTCAAGTCAGAGGGATTGATGGCGGTCATAATAAATGAGAAATCATCAATAAACAAAAAGAAAATCAGAATAAATGTATAGCCACAACTTTGAGCTTGAAAAGGACTTTTAAAATGGAGTTCAATCTTAGATTTCGCTCTTACCATAAGTTTCCAATGACTTCCAAAAGGTTGTTGAAGAGGAAAGATCCCAAGTATTGCTCGAATGGTGAAGGCGAGCTTCAAACTCCAAAAATGGTGGCTTCAAAACAATTAAATATACAAAATTTAGCAGAATATATGCATGGCCGTGGTTTTTATGTCTAAATTTGTCTCAGAAAATGGTGAAAAAGAGTATTGAAATGCTTACAATTGATATTACAGTGAACTTTTTATGGAAATCTGGTGAAAGATCACTCAGAAAGCGTCCCAAGACTACTCAATATCAAAGAGTTTACTAGAAAACCCTACTCCATGGCGGTGGCCAACTTCCTCAAGCTTCTCTAAGTCGAATGCAAAGGAGTGATAATGATTTTAGGGTTCAATGTGTGCTTTTGACTATTCACCCTAATCCCACTTTGCATATTTTGTGATGATTTTTAGTAATCACTCTGTTTTTAATTGTCTCCATTGTCACATTTTTGAAGTCAATGTGCCTAACAAGGTGGTCGAAATCATTAGTTGATATATTATGCCAAGTATTGTCAAATAGTGAAAAGTGTGAAATACATTATTGAGTTTGAAAATCATAATGTGAAATAAAATAAATTAGCTTTATTATTCTTTATTCTTATTTGCATAAATAATGTAAATAAATTAATTGAATTACTAGATAATCATTTAATTAATTTATCATCTAGAATGCAAATAAGAATATTATATAAAGCTAAAACATATTTTACTCCAGTTCTACATCAGTCTCAACTGAAGATTTAATGAGAAGGGTGGATTTTAAAGTGTGCATGGGCGGATTGATACAAACGAGATGAAATTTGCATGCTTTAGCCCACTTTTCCAGGGATTTCAGTTCAGTTCGAGTTGCAGACTAGTTGCACGCTTTATGACTGCCAGTTTGAGGTTGTGTTCACTCATTTTTGCATGAGTTTGAGCCATTTTTTCAGGGATTTTCACTTATGCTCGGATTCCGCATTGTAATTGCCATCTATTCACTTCAGATCTCTTTCAGTTGCTATTCATGCACTTTGGAGTGCCTTTCATATTTTATATATTGAAAAAGTTTATCTTTTTCAAGTTAGTTCTTGTTTTTCAGCCTTTGCACTCTGCAAAGCAAATCATCTTGTAACTCAACATTTTTACAAATTAATACAGCAGTGTTTTTATAGGTTCAAATCATGTCATTGCAGAGAATTCCTTCAAGTTTCAGTATTTTAGAATTTTCCTTCGAGTTTTAAGCATCTTTGTCATGTGGGATTGATCGAAATGATTATTGTGTTTGCAATATATGAAACCTTTAAATATTTCTGTCTCATTAATGAATTCTGTATGCATCCAAGTTTAAATCTACTGGTTAAACATTGTGCTAATCAATAATTGAACAGTCTAGTTGTGGAAATCATATTTTCTTTCTGTGATTATTTCTTTAACAGCCTTTGTTTAAAACATTCAAGTGTTTAAACTTCCAGATCTAGTTGTGCGAATGAAAATAGTGAGTAATTGTTCTGTGAGTTAAGTCTGCATGTTGAATTCTTCGGTGCATCACCATAGTTAAAGTTTCATAGTTTAGAATTCAGACTTAGTCTTTCTACCTCTTTCCCAGCCAAATCAGTTAGTTTTAGGTTTTTCATCAGGGAACCAACCCTCTCTGGAGATTGATTCTCAAAGTTAGGCAACCCACAGGCCTGAGAATCATTCCATGTTTCAGCAGATTGCTAGATTTAACTAATCAAGCGTTTGGGTGCAATCTGATTGACAACAAAAACATCATTTGAGATCACAATGATCTCATTCCCTTTTTCTCTTCCTCCTGGTGTGCCCTTCACCGATGAGCTGATTAGGTCACCAACATAATTTATTGGGCAAAGCAACAGGACTAAGGCAACATGGGTTGTTAGGGTCTAGAAGAGAAAAGAAAAAGATGCAGCGAATCCTACCGAGCCATGCGTGCATACCCTTTTTAATGAAGTGCAAGGGTCGTTGCAATTTGTAACCATGACTCCTAACACCATCAAACCACAAGGGGGGATACAACCTGAGTATTATACAAAGCATGATGTGGCAATTGATCTACATGCAGCCCAACCATAAGACAAAGTCGAGCTAATGGAGGAAACTCAGTAGGTGGTGACTACTGACTTTCTCAAGCATAGTCACCAACTGAAAAAGAAGGAAGAGGAGCTCAAGAACATTAAGGAAAGGCTGGAGATCCTACTAAAAAAGGAGAAGGCCAAGGATATTGAAATTGCACGCTTGTCTCAACAAGCGCAGGTGGAAAGGGCCAAGCTTTAGGAGGAACTTGCAAAGTTCTAGTCCCTAGATCCCAACCTGGTTACTAGACTGCAAAACAAAAATCAAAAGTTACAAGACCGATTGACTCAAGCGGGGAGTGAAATGCAACGGAAGAATGAAGAGCATCGAGATCAACGAGCTCAATTGGAGCAACAAATGCAACAAAAAGAAAAGGAGCTTTGGGACCGACAAGCTTAGTTCAAAAAAGAGATCCAAGAATTAAAACTCTCTTGGAAAAGGAATCCATGACCCGAGGTCAAGCTGAGGAAATATTGCTTGCCGAGTTGAGGACTATGTAGGAATGACTCTCTGTCGCGAACAAGAGAATTGAGAGCTGACGCAGGACATTGGGTCGAAGGAGGAAGAGATAGGTCTTTTGAAAAATCCTCCCCAATCCCCTGCTCCTCAGTCGGATCTCCTTTTAATAGACCAACAATTATATATCTCCTATAAGAAGAGAGTCAAGTCTTTCTATTTGACTCTTCAACTGGTGCTCCAATTCATGGCGAAAGCAACAAATATAAGTAGGGAGGTGTGTGGAATGATTGTGTAGGCTTCACAATTCATTGAGGAAAGGATGCCTAAGGCAGAGAAGTTGCTGGAGAAATTATACACTATGGTGAATGCAAACTTGGTGAAAGTGGGGATTGAGAATCAAAGGTCAGCTGCCAAGAAGGCAAAATAATTCTTTTGTTGTTATGCGGCCATCCTCTAGGCCAACAATTGCTTGGTGACACTAAGTCAGACTATGAATAATATGCGAATGCAATTCTCCCATTTGACTCAAATGGGCTTACCCTTCCCTTTTATCTCTAACAATTCGGTAGCCACGACGGAGCATATTGCAACAAAAATCAAGGAAAAGCAGCGGGATTTATCTACTTTTCAAGATTTCAGTCAACCTCCCATTGCTACAAATATTGAAGGTGTGACCCATTTGATAGCGCAGTTTCTCTTTAAGCTTGAGTCTGGGACTGAAATCTCCATGAGCTGCTCTTCAAAGAAATAATTGATCTGCATGAGGCGCATTAGAATCTGCGCACCTTATCAATTCCATCTGAGGCTGACTAGCTGCCTCTACAAATTGCCCTTTTGAAGCTCTGATCGTTGCCCAATGGATAAGGCTCGAGTCTTTGCACCAAAAATTTTGGGTTCCCATTTCACAAGCAAAATGCCTCTAGCAGTCGCCAAAAGCTATGGATTAAAATCCTTCAAGCTTTCTCTGGGTGGTCATTTACAATTTTGCATCGACCCCATCCCCAGTCTGTGCCTCATATGTTTGAATATCTCTGGGCCCCTTTTGAAGCGCCTTCGTCCCTTTCACCACGTGTCAACTGCATGCTCCTTAGAAGGCTTTCTTCCTTTGCTCTACTCTAGAGCCTCACCCTTTCGCCACGTGTTAGTAGCGTGGGACTTTGAGAGCCCTCTCTCCTTTGCTTCTCTATTAGGCTCCGCCTGCGTGCCACGTTGCATCATTCCTCGGGAAACCTTTTGGTGGACCCCACAGTCAATGCTTGAAACAAAGACTTCTCCATGTGTCTTTTGCGCGAGAAATTTGATCGCAAGGAAGGGAAGAATGAATATGAAGCCCTGTCTTTTCACCACGTGTCGTAACCAACTCATGGTTGGTTACGACATGTGTTGCTTGGAGAGTTTCACTGCTTCTTCTCTGGGACCATAGTCATCATTTGCAGAGGAGCACATCTTGTTTAGAGGTGATCAGATTCTATGTTTTAGAATCTTTTTGTTGCAATGACTTTGGGGAAACATTGTGATGGACATCATTGTTTGTTCTTGGGAATCTTTTTGGTTACTGGCTCTCTGGCAGTGGGTGATCTATATATACTGCTTCAACACTTGGAAAAAGTGTTTGGAGAATATACAGAAAAAATATCGAAAGACTATAGGCCTTTGTATTGTTTTTATTGCATTAATACTCACAGACTATGCCAATTTGTTCAGCCTCTCTATTTCTCAGTTAATTGATAAGACATTATACTGTGTTGTGGTTGTACTAAGTAGTCTATTTACAAGACTTCTATAATTTTAAATATAAATTTGTAGATTCAAACCATGTCTTGAACTCTTCCTTCCAGTGAATGTGTATGGAGTTATCTTATGTTATTTGATAGACTTCTTAGGTTCTTTATCTATTCTTTCTATTATTTTTGGACATGCAGATTGTTGAACGAGCCCTTAAATCTCATCTGAAAGGAATATTTCCCGTGCCCATACTTAACTCTTGGCACATCGCCTTAGATTAGATCTTATTTTAATATATTTGCTTCCTTTTCCCATTCCAAATCCCCCAAATACAGGAGTCGGTTTCTTTAAAAACTCGGAGGTTACTTAGTTTTGCACAATTGGTCCCCCATTAACTGATGTTCCCATAAGGTTGTTTTCCTAGCAATTTTAGGCATCAACAAGTTTATGAAAAATGCCTCAAGAGGAGCTACAACAAGAAAATCAAAATTCAATCCTTCCAGGTGGAAGAGATCATGCTAAAGGAGAATCAAAATAATCTACCTAATCCAAAAAGCAAGGGAATGTTTGAACCCAATTGGTTGGGACCCTTCATCATCACAACAAGTTACAAATTAGGATTACATCAGTTGTCAACACCTGAAGGCGAGCCCTTGCAGGAGCCCATCAAAAACTCTCATCTCAAAAATTTTTATGCCTAAGCTTGCAAGGTATAAATCCAAAAATACAAAAGAATAAGAAAATCTAAAAAAAATAGAAAAGGACTAAAAATAGTAAAAATAAAATAAATCGTCCTACAGTGAAAACCACTTCGGTGGCACTTTGGGCAAGTACCTTGTCAAAACTTGCCATACAGGTGCCTTGTGTAAATAAGCACTTTCCATCCACCATCGATTCTTTAGCTTGTTCGACATTGCTTTCCATCACATTCATCCTTCATCCCATTCATTCCATCTCCCATCTGCATCTATATCATAGTTGGTTATTGCATAAGTATCATGTTCCCCTTTAGTACTACTTGGCACATTCCTTAGGTCAGTTTGTCTTGCCTATATCGAGGTAGTCTATCGCATCACGTTGGGGGCATTTTTCTATACCTACATTGGATTAGGGTCATGTATATTATTTAAAGTCTTTCATAATATCAAAAAATTCAAAAAATTCATAAAATCAGAAAACCAAGAAACACTCATAAAATAAAAAAATCCAAAAAATCCAAATCACATTAAAATCCAAATAACAGGTCAAAAATTAAAAAATATCAAAAAAGCATGGGTGTCGAACTACGAGGCTTTTGTGTATAACATAGGCAAGTCTAATATTTGATCATCCCTCGAGGCCCGTAGGATAATTCTTTTAGGTGTCCATCATAATAAACTAGCAATTGATACATTTTCATATTTCTCATCAATAAACGGGTCTATGTCAGTCAAAGCACATGGTATTTGCATGTATAATGTGGAAAGGATGATTTTGGATAAGCCCCTGAGGCCCCTAGGATAGTTTTTTAGGTTTGGTTGGTCATAATCTCAAAAAAAAGAAAAAAGAAAAAATTGAAAACTTGAAAATCAATACATTTGTAAAATAGCCTCATAACATTACGAAAACACAAAAAACATTGAAATATTCCAAAATCCAAAATCACTCATCTCATTTCACTTTCACTCACAATAAACTTCCATCCCCATTAAATTGATCATCACCATCAACCTTTGGTAAAACAAATGGAAACAAGTCTAGCAAATTTATAAAGTGTAAACCCAAATGTAAAAGTCTTGAGTCAAGATCATTGAGTAAACAACTTGGTTAACCTTTGTATCAATAGCCTATCATCCTATTAGTTGCTAAAATCGTCTAATGATCATGTCTTAGGATGCATCCTTCCTACAATGGACACCAACATCATGAATCACCTTAGTTTTAGTCTTGGCTGGAGGGATGAAAAACATTAGCTTGTTTGTTCAGTTGATCTTTTATTATGATTTCTCTTATTGTGCCCATTCCAATGACCTCTCGATGATGTCTATCAAAATTATTTAGAAAAGGAATGGGGCATTGATCATTATCTTTCATTTTCTATACTTTTTGGATGTTCTTGTAAAATAACCTTGTCGAATATTTGCTTTGTTAGGTGTGTATGGAAGGGGATTTGGGCAACTTGTTGACTACTACATTGTTAGGTTATGTCTTTCTGTGTTTTGGTCTGAGACCTTTAAAACTTCTAAAGTACATCCTAGTGTGGTTTTCGTATGTTAGGTGTGAGCAAGAATACTCCTATATGTTTGTAGAATCAAAGTTCATTGCACTAGATACAATGCCATCCTAGTTATCCATACCTTGATGCATCGTATCTATGTATTTTATCAAACATAAGGAATATTGTGTCGTTCATATCCCAATCCCTTGATAAGAAAATCATCACTCATCACCATATCTAATAAAGTCTCAATGACTCACAAACTTGTTGGACTTTTGTATCTTCTCAGACTCAAGGGTTGATCCCTCTTAGTCTTCTATCCTTTTTTCGTGCTAACATGGTATCATGACATTCAACAAAAATAACATATATACATCCTACATCATCATACATTGCATATAGAAAAGAATACTAAAAAAGAAAGTAAATCATCCATTGCATTTACATCCATATATCATACATCACATACGTCCATAACATCGCATCATGAATCATGCACATCACATCATAAGCATAAATGGAAGTACATACATCCATAGCATATCATATGCATCCATGCATCCATAAAACATGAAATAAAGAGACATCACATCATAAAAAACGCATCAGAGCCATCTCATATATATATTAAAAATTGAATTTCATGATACAAATCAAAGTCAATGTGTAATATCATCATACATAGTATACAAGAGGCTATCAAAAAACAGTCGATGAATGTATATACATAAAAAATCAAGTTGTACATCAAAAATATGTCTACAAAATGGGGTAGGATCTATCCTCTGTTGCCTCTATCATCATGTCTAGATTGGTCCTGGTGACCACCAAATGGCTATCTATGGTTGGGCTCTCCTGACTCTTTAACCAATGACACACCATCTGAACCCTAAGGCACAACACCACTCCTTTGTGAGTAGTCTAGATGCCACATCTCTCATGGGACATCCTGGTGATAAAGTTTCATGTAGTAAACCGCCTCCAAGACAACATCTATGTCATCCATGCAGACATTGTTTGACCTAGCACTACCACTGTAGTAGCCTCTAGTTGCCGCCTCCTGCCAGTCTCCTTGACTAACTGAATATCTAAATCCTGTCGGAGTTGACGCTCATGGTCACACTCTATCGTCAAAGTCTATACCTATTTCCTCAACAGATCCCTCTCCACTGTGAGGTCCTAGATTTGGGTGTCCTGAGGGTCCTGTCCCTGCTGCTTCTATTGTTGATCCTACTCCTAACGTGGTGGAGGTCCCGCTAGAACTTGAACAATTGCTTGATCATGTCCTCCTTGTCCTCGACCCTATCTAATGGCCTAGTCCTTCTAGCCCTTATCTTGCTGTTGATCCTCTAGATTCTGTTGCCCCCTCCCTGCACCTTGACCCCTAGGTCTCCCCCATGGAAGTACTTCTACAGGATCTATCAATCGAAGGGGAGGAACAAACCATGCATCATATGTCGTCATCATTCTTGAATCATACTGACCCTGGTCATATACCTAGGGCTGGGTTGCAAGCTATCTAAAATCCTCTATAGCCACATGAGGTGGTATTTGTGGAACCCAAGCTCTCTCTCTGGCAGTCCTGGAAAATATGGTTGTGTATTCATCTGCAGGCACACCCTACGCCTCACCAAACTAACAAGCTACCCAGTCTATTAAATACCTCTCAATCATCGTGTACTAGATCGACCCTATGTGTTGGCTCTTAGTTGTTTTTGGTTTGTCCTTGATGTCAAAGGTGGTTCGTTGACATGAGAATATTTGTGATGATATGTTGCATTCTCAGATTGGATTTTTTTTATCATGGTGCTGACAGTGTTTGACATGATGATTTACAGTTTGATTCTTCAAGGTGATTGGTATTTTGGTATCACAGGTATATGGTTGTTGATGTTTGACATGGTATACATGATGTCATTTGCTTATTGAACATGTATCTTAGACACTATGCACAATGAATTACACGTACTGGCAGATACATTTGAGGTATATATTTGTTTATACATTGATGCATTTTTCTTGAGCTGACAGATCAAATGATATATGAGTGGCACATCTTATGTTTGCACAAAACATACAAGTTATGACATTGTTTCATTATGGTCAATCACATTGTAAAGTGATCTGGTATTGAGCAACATTATTATTGTTTGACAGTTGATCACATTGCATCGGTTTTTGATATGGTTATAAAGATCTTGGTTTATTGTTGACTTCCATTGGCATGTACATTTGGAAAGGTGTTTATACCATGTTTTACTTGGTCAAAATCTCTTGTGAAAAGCATTTGTTTGATTTATACTCCTAATGAGTATTGAGTATACTAAGCATGTGATACAGGAATTGGTTGAATTTCAATGGAATAGACTTTTAAAAAGTCTCGGCAATGTTGATAATATTAAGGATCAATATTGTTGATTAATTTTTTGAGTCTAATGTTTATATCGGGTTGTATGAGACTTAGCGCACAAGTGACTTCACTTCACTTATTAGTGACTTGGCATTGGTAGTGAACGGTTGGTTATGATGTGAAATGATTTTGTCGGCATACGTGACTGAAGACTTGTCATCAGTTTCAAAAGCATAATAATGGTTTATTAATTATTGTGCTTTGATTTGTTTTGGACTTCAAAACATCATTATGATTGTTAAAGTCTTTAACAAACTTGAAAGAAAGAAATTTAGGGCAATATCATTTTGAAGGGTTTGGAACCCTAGCCACCATGAGGATATTTTGTTCTCAGTTGTAAATATGTTCTTCTTTTCCCGACACTAGAGGAGTTAACTAAGTTCGTTGCAATCATGAATAGCAGGTTATGAGCTAACAAGAGCTTGGTAGTTGATAAGGAAGTGACAATGGCTCCTTCAGCTGGGCAGTTGTGGTTGGCTTCAATGATCTTTGTCTGGTATTTGTTTGATTTCCTCATTGCATAATCAAGGTTTGTTTAAGAAAGATTATCTAGGGTTTTTCCATTGAAACCCTAACTCGAGGTTGTTTGACAGTTACATAAACTGTATACATGGGATATCTTGCATATTTATAAGATTGGTTTTTTTGGCATTTCTCGTGCGACTGGGAAGAGAAATTTTGTGAGACATCAGGCCTAATTCTTATAGTGACAAGAAATTGTATTACATTGAAAATCCTTTTGAATCTCAGATATCTGTATAAACGAAGATGTTGTCATTCTTGAATACAACATTCTTCAATGTGCTTATTGAAAATTTTTATAGTCTTCTATTGAAATTCTAGGACTATAAATTACTCTTCTAGGGTTTTGATAGAATATTGTAATTGTGTTGCATTGTAATAGAGTTGGTACTCCTAGAGTTGGTGCTCTAAATTAGTGAGGGGTTGGTGCTCCTTGGAGTGGGTTCTCCTGAACTTTGTAGAGTTGATGCTCTATTTGAATAAAGTGGTATATTTTTTGAGTGGTTTTTTATTCCCTAAGAAGGTTTTCCACTCAAGACATATAATGTGTTATGTGATGAGTCTTGGTGTGATTGTTTTTCATGTCTATCTGATTTTCATAAGTTATCAGATGCATTAATGTCTTATTTTTGCAATGTTAATGTGATATGCTGTTACAATGTTACAAGTACTTTCACAGTCATATGTTGCAAACTAGTTTAAAAGCTCTGTTTAACCAAACATATTTTGCATGTTGTGATGAAAAGGATTCAGTCTATCACATCACATGCTCATTCATTGATTCATATTTCAAGATTGTTATGTTTCAATCTGTCATAATGTATTAAAGCTTCTTTTTGTCTCAATATTTGTCATATGTCATTCAGTTGCTCAATTGTTCTAGTATCTCAGCTGCTTTAAAATCAGGTGTTCTTAAATATATTCAATGATGTTGGTCATCATGTACATAGTCTTATGATTTTTATCTACTTTTTCATCTTGCTCTGATTGTTAAACCGCGCCAGTCACATCTTTGGTAAAAGAAAGATATTTCATACAAGTTATATTGACATGAGTTGTCTAAATGAATTGAGTTAATCTTTGTTACCTCTTTTCATGAATGCTTTCAAAATGATTGTTTCCTTGTTATCAATAGAAAAGATATTTGAATAAAAAAGATCTTTGTTAAAGTTTAAAAGGTTTAATTTTTTTGGTCTGTCTATCAGACACTGATTCACCCCCCCTCTCAGTGTTTGTCCATACTCCAACAAGTGGTTGACAAACTTCTAAAAAACCAGCATCTATCCTAGGTGGATTAGACCTATATGAGGACCCTATACTCTGATACCAATTGTTAGAAGACTAAAATCAATGAGAGGGGGGGGGTGAATCAGTGATTCATGTTTGCGTTTGAACCAATAGGATAAATGACAGTATGTGAAGCAAGCTTGACTTTTAAATCAAAATATCAAATGATAGTTCAAAGAGTAAATTTGACTTGTGGATGAACAATATTGTATTTGCATGAACCATGAATTAAACATGAAACATTAACAGAGGATGAACTTAACACTTTCACATGTATCAGAGCTCACATTAATAATAGAACCTTTTATGCATGAAATGTGCATTAACAGATATGAAAGATTGATATGAAATGTGGCATAACATTGACAAATATGAAAGACTAATAATTATGCATTTGATAACACATTAAAAACAAACTGATAAGAAAAAGATCACACACATAAAATCATCACATAACAGATTTTTGTCTTGAGTGGAAAACCCTCTTAGGGAATAAAAACAACTCGAAAAAATCTATCGCTTTATTCACTTAGAGCACCAACTCTTTACAATTCAGGAGCACCAACTCCACAAAACACCAACTCCACAAAACTCAGAAGCACCAACTTCACAAAATTCAAGAGCACCAACTCCACAAAACTCAGAAGCACCAACTTCACAAAATTTAGGAGCACCAACTCCACAAAACTCAGAAGCGCCAACTTCATAAGATACATGAGCACCAACTCCACAACAATGCATAACAATTATAACATTCTATTAGAACCCTAGAAGTGCAATTTTTAGTCCTAGAATCTCAACAGAAGACTATATATATTTTTCAATAAGCACATTGAAGAATGTTGTATGAGAATGACAACATCTTCCATAAATATAATAATATGAGAATCATAATAAAATATTTTCAATGTAGTACAAATTTTGCATAATATGTCTGAAGCTTCATATTCCTCTCTTAGGTAACCCAGAAAAATGCCTGAGAACCATCTTTTAAAGATACTACGAATGATAACCTTTGTATGCAGTTTGAATAGTTATGTAAACCAACTCGGGTTAGGGTTTAAATGAAAAACCCTAAATAATCTTTCTTCAAAAACAAACTCTTGCCACAAAAAAAATTACAAGTATCACCACCAAGAAGTTATTCAACCAAATCTTGTTATCCAGAAACCCTAACGGGTTTAAACATATTTACCAAGCTTTTTTTTAGCTATAAGTATCAAATATTCAGAAATGATATTAGCATAAAATAAACAATTTCATGCCCTTAAAAATAACCCTTCCCTTAGCCAATTCTCTCAAGGATAGTAAGAGACAAGATGCTTTTTGTATTACCTATTTATGGTGGAAGAGAATCAAACATACCAGAAAAATCGGTCGAAGGGATCCATAACCACCCAGCTAAGAGAAGCCAACTTCCACTATTGTTTCATTGTCCAAATACCCTCACTTACACAGTTTATGAAGCTCAAAAAAACAATCCATATGTTGACTAAGCTCATACAGTGAGCTAGCTTTCAAATCCACAGTACTTTGGATGAAGAAATCAAAGAACTTGTAGACCTCAGAAAACCACAGCGGCTAGGGTTACAAACCCTAATCAAGCATAATGAAATGGTTTTTACAAACAACATAATCATCTCAAACCGAACTCAATAGTAATTGATTATCTTTTGGAGTCCATCCATTAGGAGAAATTTACATAAAAAATGGGTCTTATAAGGATGACATCATTAGCTTTTTAAGTTATCAAAAATCAACTAAAAGATGACATCAACCTGTATGGTGACATCATCCAAAATAAAAATAAAATTATTTATTTTATAAAATAAAACTTTTCTTAAATTCTATTGAGTTCTATTATAAATTTTTTTATATTTTCAAAAAAATATTTTTATTCTTTAGAAAAATATAAAAACATTTAAAAAACATTAAAAAATCATAAAAGTATCATTTCATGAAGTGTTACTTAAAAATTTTTAAAAATTAGTATTTTTATAATTTCAAATATTCTAATATTTAAATATTTATCTAAATATTATAATAAAAATTTTATTATTTTAAATTTATTTAATTATTTTAATAATTTCAAATATTCTAATATCAAATTTTTTGTTAGTTTAAATTTTTCGGTGGCTTTTATAAGGGTGCACTCACTTTATGTGATGCACTCCTTTTAAGGGGGAGCGCTCAAATTTAGTGGGCCCCCTTATTATTTTATTTGTTTTTAAAATATATTTTTATTTTTTATTTTTAAAATATATTTTTTATTTTTTTGAAAGAAAGACCGTTTAAAAGATTACTTTCTTTTTTGCTAATTTTCATTATCTTTTACTTTGCTACTTTTTAAATAATTTAAAAAATAAATAATCAAGAAAAGAAAGTGAACTCGACTTTTTTAATAAATTATTATAGAAATATAAGTTACCAAACTTGAGTTTAAGAGTTTTTAAATAAAAAATAAATAATGAAGAAAGTGAACTTGAACTTTTTAATAAATTATAATAGAAATATATGTTACCACTTTAAAAAAATCATGGACTTCAGTTTTTTAAGGAATTATAATAGAAACGTGTGTCCCCACTTAACTCATGTAGTTAAGTAATTTATATTTTTTATATTTAAATAATTTGTATTATATGAGATAATTTTTGTTGTTTTAGAGTTCCTTAGGAGGCCAATTTTTTATGTAAATTTCCCCTAGTGGCTTTCAAGGTTAACAATCATTGATAAACATTTGAAACCTAGTATATTCTATAAAGAATATCCTTTGCTAAAAATGCAAACATCATTATGATAATAAATCATTAACCAAATGTCAATGATGGTTGTCGATAACACATGTTACCACTTGAAAAATGAACTCAATAGTTTGTCGATAACTTGGTCACTACCATGTGACTTTTTAATAAAGTCATCTTCCTATGAAATGCAATGAGACCGATATAATTCCATATGCCAAGTTCATAATATAAACCATATAAATATGCCCGATGCCTCATATGGTGAAAATATAAGACACTTGCAATGTTGAAGATAGCCCTTTATTATAAAGGCTTTAAAATCTTTTAAAATTAAATGTGATGCAAATAATAAAACATTCAAAGCCTCAATATCATATGTGATGGAGATAACAAGGTCTATGGGCCTTTTGAATTTTACAATGTAAACATGAAAACCACCTTAACTGATCAATCTGAAATACTTCAAGCGCAGAGACCATAGCCATATATCATTCAAAGACAACTTGAATATACATGTAGCAAACACTGTGGCATGTAGTGTTGGAGAAGTCAAATGGTTGAAACATAGGTAATAAACATTGTTAGCCTCATCATGTATCAAGATTCTGTAACTGCATATCATAATACCAACCAAACACCAATCAAAGTGAATAAGCTAATTTTCCGATCATATAACAACCAATCATAGAATACAACATATCATCACAAATATTCTCATGTCAACAATCCACTTTTGACATCAAGGAAAAACCAAAAACAACTGAAAGCCAACAAACTCCCCCTTTGTCCTTGATGGCAAAACACATATCCTCTCTCCCTTTTTTTTGCCTTAATGACAAAGACTGAAAGAAGAGAATGTGATATGCCAATAAAAAACTGAGAAGCCAACCAACTATCCAACTAAAACCAACTACAAGTAGAACAATAGAGCAGCAAATGATAATATATAAGAGAGCTGGGAATGAAAACATGTAGAAACAAGCTCCCCCTACAAAGAAGCTCTATACAAAGATATATCAAAAACTAATATCATTACTCCTCTCTGAGTACCACATTTATTGTTCCAGTTAACATTGAACTGCAATTCGTCATTCCTTTTCTCAAACTGCATTGTCAGTACACAGTCACAAATCAAGAGAACTAGAAGAGCAAGAGCACTCAAATGGGCCATTGAAGTCACTTTCAAACCATTGCGAGCATACTAGAAATTACCACTCCATTTGCAAACCTTATTGTATATGTACAAATTCTTTAATCATGGCAAATAATCTATTGATGTTTTTCGAGTTTATTGCAAGAGAAATTTGTCATTCATGAGTAATATCTACATCCACAGAGCTCGACAACATTTGATAGGCACCAACACTGAATATATAGTTCAGGAAAGAATCACGGGCATATAGCCATTATATGACACAATATGAGATACTCAACCATTGAGTTCAAGCAATTTCATCTTCATCAAAAATAGCACCATTTTCATACCAGAATAAGAAGCATGACTAAACAGTGTTTAATGTGTAAACTCACTGTCACATGAAGCTGTAACATAGAACAACATATTCACCTTTTTGCTCACTATGCCGTCAAATCACAATCCAAAATCAAATTGTATTATTCAAACAAAAAATGCCAAAAACCAAAACTGTCTTTTGAGTCTTCCCAAAAACCTCAACAACAAAATCATCACTTCATTAATTAGAACTACACCAATAGAATTCAATGCAACAAATAATCATAGGGTTGTATATAAAAACTTGAAATGCACCTTGAAACTGCAATATAAAGAATTTTGTGATGAGAAATATGAGGAAGATTATTTATTGTCTCCCTCGACTGAGCACCCATTTTCACACACCCTGTTTCTTGCAAATGGTAAACATTCCCTTGAGTTCTTGAACCTGCACCAACAATCTCACCTATTTTCTTTTTGATCTCACACCCTAGATCATTAAAAAGAACATAAAAACCCTGATCACAGATTTGAGTTACACTCAAAAGATTATGCTTGAGTTCTGCATAGTGCACATCCTACAAACACAAGTTATCATTCAAAGAAATTGTTCCTTTCCCAATTATCTGAATACAATCATCATTTCCAAACCAAACTAAACCACCATCACAATATTCAAAATTGATAAAGCTATTTTTGTCACCTGTCATATGGTGTGAACACGCATTATCCAGAATCCATTCATTATTCACCTTAGAATGTAAAATTGCTTGACTAATTGTACCTTCTGTCTTTGGTTTCCAAGTCAACCTTGTTTGAGTAGTATCAATAAGAGTTTTGGACTTGTAATTCGTTGCTACCTTTTTATGCTGGAACCTATCAGAATAAGAACATTGACCTTCCATAAATCCAAAACCTATTTTATCATTATAATGTCTTTGTTTACTTAAAATTTCTTCCAATTTTTTACTACTATCACACATATCAAGTTCTTTCCTTTGGTCAGCAACCTTTGCCTCTAAAGTGCAACATTCCTTTTCTTTAATTTCTAACTGTACTTTTGTAATTTCTAGTATTGCAATGTGAAGTTTTAGGTCAACAATTTGTTTTTCAAAATTATTCTTCTTTACCATAGCTTCCTCTTTGAGTTTTTGAATGTCTCTTAAAGAACTACTTAATTCACTCTCAAATTATCATCTTCACTTCTTGATGTGCCACAATCTGTAACAAATTTTGAGGATGTTCGTTCCTGTAACTCATCATTTTGATGCATTTCAATCAGTTTTTCCAAACCTCCTTGGCATCCTTACAATAAATAACCTTACAAATAATTTCATCTGGTGAGCTATTAAAGATAACATCCATAGCCCTAGCATTGTATTCAAGGGC